>JAJOOH010024373.1:0-16680 GCA_029582605.1 Solanum gracilifrons | reverse complement strand
CAGATGAAAATAAAGAATTCACATATATAGTAGAATCAGATGCTAGCGAGATAAGCTATGGAGGAGTATTAAAATACAGATATAATAAAGAAAAAATAGAACATCATTGTAGATACTATTCAGGAACATTCACAAATCCAGAAATAAAATGGGAAATAAATAGGAAAGAATTATATTCAATATATAAATGTTTATTAGCTTTTGAACCATATATAGTATATAACAAGTTTATTGTAAGAACAGATAATACACAGGTAAAATGGTGGATAACAAGGAAGGTACAATGAAAAGGTGTCTGCTTTTAATATATTTTATAATATAAATAAATATAGTATGAAATATTTTGTAGTATTTGGGCCAAGACATTTGGTATTAGTACTTATCCAACTTCCTTGAGATAGTCAATAAATTGGATGTGACTTGGTTTGTTCATAATTCTTTAGTTCTTTTTTTTCAAAAATAATGTATTTCAAAATATTTTTAGTTTTTAAAATATGATTAAAAAGTTTTTAAAAACTGAATGAGATCTTTTTATGATTTACTAACGCTCTAGAATAATCAAGGAACATACATTTGAGAATACGAGGGACTGATATCTTCCATGTGATAAATTCATCATGGCATATTTAGGGGTGTTTATGAACAATGACATGGAAGAGCAAGAAAAACTAGTTGCTACTAGCTAAAGAATGAATAAAAGGTCATCAAGTTGAATATCTTATACTTTGCATGCACATGTACCAAATAATAGAGAAAGTGATAATTGACTAATCTATGAAAAATCATTCAATATTAAGAAGTCAATTATATCAAAAAACAAATATTATAATTGAAAATATGTAGAAGATGAAATTCATTAAAGAGTAAGAATCTTATAATCTTTCAAGTTCTTAATATATGTGACAAGGCCAATATTCTAATACTCAGATATTAGAAAATGATTATTCATCATCTTTATGAGGTCATGGATTACTGCGCTTTTAAGTTATCTAGTTTATTAATATCATTCTAGTATTTATTAGTTGATAAACAATTTTTATGCTATAAAGAGGGTAAATTTAAACTATTTGTAATAGGTTTAAGGCATATTTGACCCAATAAACAAGGGAGGGGTAAAAGTAATCCAATAGGCGTAAGGAGGACATTTTAAACAATTTCTAATAAATTGAGGACATTTTAAACAATTTCTAATAAATTGAGGACATTTTAAACCTTTTTTCTGTAAAATAAAACCAAATTGTGAAGCGCAATAAATTGCAAAACCAATATCGAATTGAATTCAGTTGGTTACCCTAGCAACAGTTTTCTGTCTGTCATATTGGATAGGTTGTAGAGATATTACATAAGGAAAATGAACAACTCTGGCATCCATGGTGGAAGTTCATCCGTAAGGTTCATGTATGGTCTATTACTTATGATAACCGAAAAGAGAAACTAAATGGAAGAAGCAGCAAGCATGGTGATTGAAAAGGTCTTTTGGCTAAATAAGTAAGCCCCTACAACCCAACTATTTATTTACTAAATCTCTACGCATTTCATTGGTGGTAATAGTATGAAGTCGTCAGCATCCTCTTCACTGTCACTTTCAATCCACCCATAACAAGGAAATGACCTCCTTGGTGGCTGAAGGCAAACTCGCTTTGAGGAAGGAAGAGTTGTTGAGATATGATCAGCAGGGGCAGGCACACTATTAACTGAAGTTGGAGGTACAGTAACATTAAAGTTACTGCCTCGACTCCTAGAATTTCCACCATCATTGCAAAAAACATTAGCCGGCCTCTTCTGAATATAGGAGGTTTGGTCCTCCTCTATGTCTTTACATCCTTCAGCTGGTGGGAGACATAATACTTCTGCAAAACAGGGTTGTTAGGGCAATTTCACAATCCAAGTTCCAGCACGACTGAACTATTGGAATGAATGTAACTGCTGGCAGTTACAATAATAAAAAAAAAGAATGCAATAGTGCAGCCTCCCTAATCTATTGGTCTATGACTTGGATGTTTTTTTATTCCTAAAGATGACAGATGGAATAAAAGTGAAATAGAAGGCTTAGAAGTGAGATAATGAAACTATGTGGCTGTCTTCCAAAAGCAAAGGAGTGATCCGTTTTTTAGCTAACTGATTTGATGGGTCCAACAAACAATTAATTATAAACAATATCTGAATTATAAATAAATAAATAATAGGCTAAGATTCTAAATAAAGGATGATAAATAAATGGGGTCTTCTTTTATTCTTAACGTCTCATGATCTTGAACCAATTATGCGCTTCAATATAATTACCGGGAGTAAGCACTCCGCAATTTCAGAATCTCCTGTTGAATGGCTAGGGAGCCAGATTCAATGTTTTTCTACATTGTTGAGCTGATTTCCATTGCTTGGCATTCGCAACTAAATGGCTACACCAAGGACGAATTACACATAATCAAGAAGTAGAATTAGCACAGACGATCAGTTCCTTACCGGTACTGCCAATGTCCTTTTTGTTGCCACAAAGCTCTTCGTGTGTAGGTTCTACTGCATCAGCAAGCTGAGAGCATCCTGTTTCTCCTAGAGTATTGCCAGATTCATTGTTTGTGGAATTAAGAGTGCCTGAAGGACAAGTGGTACTTAATAAAGCAGGGTCTTCTGCTCTTTCATCTTGTGAGGAAAAACCCTGCTATAACTCAAAAGTCTTCAGCTATTCCAGTATATGCATATATTAATCAAGGTGCAATGAACATCAGTAATAATCATATCAATATTGAAGGAGAGATGAAAATTTTCATCAGCGTCATTGCATTTCATATAGTTGACAGTTGACACTCGATGCAATACAGATATGAACCTGTAGCTAGTTTTCTATTTATACAAAACTCAACCAGAAATAACAACTAAATGTACCCCGAATGGAGACTATAAGCAAATGTGGCTCAGCCCCGTGTAGTTAAAAATATCATACAATTTAGACTAGCAGTCTAAGAACTATATGTGTTCAAAGGTGAAATATAGATCCGGGAGTTCGACTCAGAAATAAAACATGTGTCTTGTTTCTTCTTTGGTATCTTGTAACCAATAATAAAAGGAAGAAGACAATCCATCAATTGACTTATGGTACATAAGATGCATAATCTATGAATTGACTTATCACACATAAGATGCATACAGAGGACAAGGGTGGAAATAGGGTTCTTTAAAGTTCACATTTACAGCAAAAAGAATACTTAATTGCTTATTGGGCTTGATTCAGAAGCAGCTCTTATTGTTAATAGCTGACAGTCTCAGAACCAGGTGAACGTTTTAGAGGAAGCTGGGATTAAAGATGCTTCGTTTATTTCTAAGAGACCAAGGGAAGCAAGTGTGATGAGCTGGATAAACTCGAACTAAGAGAAAGCTCTCTGTGTAAAGTAGAAAAAAAGATAAGCACGATAAGAGAAACAAGTGACTGCATCATCTAGCATGCTCAAATCAACAGCATAAGTTTTGACTCATTCAAGTTTGGGTCGGCTATATAAATCCTTATTGTCATGTTGCTTCATTTAAGTCAGACTCAGTCCAATATTCATCTAGCATGATCTAATCAATTGTCAAACTTATGCAGACATGAATAGATAGCAAGTTGATGAGCGGAATAAAGGACATGGATTTTTATACTAACAAGTTCGACAAAGCAAGCCTTCCATCTTCTCATTCATACCGGAGGAAGCAGGGTAGAAAATATGATAACCTCTCTCTGCACCATCCCACAATTACAATGTAAGCACTGTTACAAGTCTACCAAGAACAAGACATGCCCTGAAGTAGCTCTATGGGGTGACTAATACCACCTCAACAATGAAATGCTAGATTAGCACCTCATACAGACTTAGCTCTACATTGTGTAATATTCCCTGCCTTTGGGATGTGCCAATCAGACTCTGCAATAGGAATCTACCGGCTTTGCAGAACCATAGCATTCAGTCTTGGACTAGAAGGAAAGGTTGTGATAAGATGTACTTTAATCACCATTACACATTCATTATTAGTGCAGACCCACAGGATTTGTGAATCAACAACGCTTAAAGCAGTTCTAAGCATCTATTATTTGTGCCACAGAAAATCATTCCCTCAAGCATCTATTATTTGTGCCACGGAAAATCATGCCCAGACAAAATACTCAAGTAGATCAAGTTACAAAGAAATTTATAAATGACTGTGTGGATCCTCATACTAGAACACGTAAATGATTGATTAGAGCAACCTAAGTTAGCAGTAAGATCCACTTATATTGATTTCAATGAGATGCTCTACATATCTTTTAACGGATTTGAGGAACCATTTTTCCAAACAGCAAAGGAGACCACATGATGGAATAATCACTATCACAGGTTACAGAAAACCCGAGGGATAATACATGAAAGGAACAAGCAACCAAACAATAGCAATGAGGAAGAATGGGCAATAGACTCCTCATGACATAAGGACAATTATTCATCAATAAAATTAGATGACACAAGTATACAGCCTGCAGGAAGCTGTTTTCCTGCATATTGAATGTATGTATACAGGTAAAACTGAATAGGCAGATTTTTAACCATTCATGATCAAACAGTATGAACGTAGCAATTCATATATTTGGAAAGGGAACTTCATGCCCTGCTTACAATATGACTTATCATGAACATTGTTTAAAAGGCTACTGACTCATACTTCTTAATCCATGTAAAAAATATAGCAAACTAAAAATTGTGATTACCTTTGAGGAAGGAAGAGCTGTAGGGTGATGATCAACAGGAAGGGCGACATGATTAACCAGGCATAGTGAAGCAGTTGGATAGTCATTCCCTAATTGCACATGACTCCCAGAACACAATTTCAAATAATTAACTGGGCAGGGGGAGGAAGTTGGAGGTGAAGCAAAATCATGAGAGTTGCTCCCTGATTGCACTTGATTCTTGGAATTCCCACCATCACAGCAAACAGTATTACCCATCTCCTTCTGGGTAGAGATTTGGCCTTCCACTACGTCTTTCCAGCTATTTCCATCTCCTTCAACTGGTTGGGGGCAAAATACTTATGCAAAACAGGGTTATTAGGGAAATTTTCGTAACATGGACCTCACAGTCATACAGGCACTCTTACTGTTTCATAAATAAAAGAAGCAAGAGTTTACATTCAAGTTTCAGCACGAGTGGACTATTGCGAAAAAAGAAAAAATAAATTAAATGCTGCAGTAGAAAAGAATGCAATACTATATCTTCCTTATTCTATTAACAATTACATACCCAGTGTAATCCCACAAGTAGGGTCTAAGAAGGGTAGTGTAGGCAAACCTTAACCCTACCTTAAAAGGTAGAGAGACTGTTTCGATAGACCCTCAGCACAAGAAAATAACACAGAAAAACAGTTTGGGAAAAGAAATATGGAAGTGAAGAGTTATGATAAAATACTAAAGATAGCATGACAAAGCCTTCTAAAAAAAGAACAATAACAACAATGAAATAACACTACGATCGAAGTACAAGAAAAAACAAATAGTAACAGAAATCGAAGACCAAAAAACAACTACAACTACTATTATGGAGCAGTAACTGAGACAACTCTCAACTATCTACTAGCCATCTACCCTAATCCATATCCTTCATAGCCTCCTATCTAAGATCATATCCTTGGTAAGCTGAAGTTGCGTCATTTCCTGTCTAATCACCTCTCTACAATACTTATTTTGTCCTACTTCCATTTCTACTGAAACCATCCATAGTCAACCTATCACACCTCCACACTGGGGCATTCGTGCATATCCTCATCACATGCGTGAGCCATCTTAGCCTCGTTTCTTGCATCTTATCCTCCGCTGAGGTCACTCCTATCTTATCCTAGATATCTTCATTTCTAATCATATCTTTCCTAGTAAGCTCACACATCAATCTCAACATACTCATTTCTGCTGCTTTCATCTTTGGAACGTGAGAGTTCTTAACTGGTCACACTCCACCCTATACAACATAGTTGGTCAAACTACCACACCACCACCCTATAGAACTTGTCTTTAAGTTTTGGTGGCACCATCTTATCACTCCATATGCGCGCCTCCATTTCATCCACCCTACACCAATACGATGTGTGACATCATCATCAATCTCCCCACCCTGGGTTATCAAGCCTCACTTCCCCATCGGCCTCATGAGTTTCGTCAGTGAACTTGCAATCCAAGTATTCTAATCTTCCTTGATTTGTTGGTATACTAAATTAATTTATCTGATTTGGATGAATGTTACTCATGTATTGGCTTGGCAAAGTGTTTTTCTACTTTGTTAAACTGATTTCCATTGCTTGATAGCTAAATTGCTACTCCATAAACAGAAACTTAGACAAATCAAGCAGCAGAATTAGTACACACTAACAGTTCCTTACCAGTACTGCAAATGTCTTGTTTGTTTCTGCCTAGCTCTACATATATTGGTGCTGGTGCATTGACAAGCTCAGAGCATGATGTTTCTCCGACAGTAGTACCAGCTTTGTTGTCTGTGGAATCAACGAGAGTGCCTGAGGGACTAAGGATGCTTTGTAAAGCAGGGTCTTCTGCTCTTTCCACTTGTGAGGAGACAACCTGCTATAATTCAAGGTCTTTAGCTAATCCATCATATTCATATACAACTCTAGCGGCAATGATATCAAGTAACAATCATATCAATATCGAAGAAGAGGTGAAAACTTTGAATCAACAATCATTTCATGCAACTGGCACTACATGCTATACACAGATTAAACCATATAGCTGATTCCCTATATATACATGCTTAACCAGAAATAACATTTTAATGTACCCTGAACAAGACGCACAAAAATATCTGATCCAAGGAAGATAAGAAAATGTAGCTCAGCCGTGTAGTTATAGATATCAAACAGTTTAGGCTAGCAGTCGCAGAACTATATATTTGTTCAAAAGTGAAATATAGATCCTAGAGTTTCACTCAAAAAAATACATCATGCTTCTTGTTTCCTGTTTATTTTGTAGTGCTGACAATAAATAAAGGACAGAAGCCAATCTATGAGTTGATTTATGAATAATAAAGATACATACAAAGGACAATGGTGGAAGTAGAAGTATGTTAAGATTAGCAATTCCAGCAGAAAGAAAGCTTAATTTCCTAGTGGGAAGCGGCTCGTATTGTTAATAGGTGACAGTCTCAAGACCAGGTGACGATTTTACACAAAGCTGGGAACAAAAGATGCTTTAGCAATTCCAGCACAAAGAAAGCTTAATTTCCTAGTGGGAAGCAGCTCGTATTGTTAATAGCCGACAGTCTCAAGACCAGGTGACGATTTTAGACAAAGCTGGAAACAAAAGATGCTTCCTTTAGTTCTGAGAGTCCAAGGTAAGCGAGATGAGCTGGATGAATTTCATTAAGAGAAAGCACTGAGGAGTAAAGAACGAGATCAAATAAATACGACAAGAGAAGAAAGAGATGACTGCATCATCTAGCACACTCACCAATTAAGAATAACAGATAAAACTGAATAAATAGTATGTCACTGTGAAGCATAAAGGACAAGAATTTATCCTAACAGGTTCTACAAAGCAAGCCTTCCAATTTCTCATTCTTTCCTTAGGAAATCAAGATAGTAAACATGATAAGCTCTCTCTGCACAGCCCCAAGATTCAAAAAGTAAGAGCATGTTTGGATTGACTTTTGTCTTTTGACCTATAAGTCAAAAGCTCTAACTTATGGCTTTCGGCTTATTTTTACCATTGTAGCTTAAAGGTTTTTTTTTTTTTTTTGAAACTGGTAAGGTTGAAGTCTTCAGCATACCCTTAATGCTGGCTACCTCCAAAAAGGAATAATTACAGATTTCCTATCAAATCTATAATTTGATCTATATCATCTATACAAAGCTGTTTACACCAAAAAAGTAGAGATACTATACAATTCCATTTAACTTTGTGGATGGAATTCAAAACATCTTCCATTTCTTTCTCTCCAGATTGACCACCATACACATGATGGTATTAGCTTCCACCATTTCTTTTGACTCTTACTGCCTCCCCTCCTAATCCAGCAGCTCAACAGATCTGATGTATGTTCTGGCATTGGCCAGTTCATACTTGTGATGTTGAGAAACAGGTTCCAAAATTTGAGTAGTAAACTTACAATGCAGGAAGAGATGGTTATTTGTTTCCCCTGTCAAGTTGCACAAAAAACACATAGGGACCAGTTGCCTGCCTTTCTGCTGTAGAACTTCTTCTGTTAAACATGCTCTCTTTATCACTAACCAGGTGAAACACTTTACTTTTGTAGGAATGTCACTCTTCCAAAAGTAATTCCAATTATATTTTGGGCCCCCTGTCATCCCCTGTAGTCCTCTTCTGTAGGCATTGTTGACTGAGAAAAACTCCATCATTACTATGTTTCCACAGGATCTTGTTTGTTGCTATTCTGGTTATAATCATTCCAGCTAGTTTTCCCAGTAGCGCTGCCACCCTCTCCACCTCCCAATCATTAAGTAGTCTTCTTAAAGATATGTCCCATCCATGTTTTGTCCAACAATCACTCACTCTAGCATCAGGTTTCTCACATATTAGAAACAAATCTGGAAAAAGTTCCTATAGGCACTTTTTTAATTTACCCAAACACTTCAAAAGTGCTTAAAAGCTATTTTGGCTTAAAAGCACTTAAAATAAGCCAATTCAAACAGGCTCTAAGTACTGTTTCAACTCAACAAAACACAAGGTGAGGCATGCCCAAAAGTAACTCTATGATGTGATTAATACCGCCACAATAATGAAGCGCTAGATATTTGCCTCACATGGATATCGGTTTGCATAGTATAAGCTTTCCTACCTTTGGTATGTGAAAACCAGCCTCTGAAAGTAATACAGAAGAGGAAACTACAAGCTTTGGAAAACCATAATTTTCAGTCTTGGACTTCATGAAGGATTGTGATGAGATATATTTTAATCACAGATATACATTCATTATTAGTGCAGTCTGCAGGATATGTGAATCAACACTGCTAAAAGCAGTTCTAGGTGTTACTTGTTTAAGATATCTATATATATTAATTGATTTCAAAGTCCTAAATATTAGAAAAATTATTACTCCCTCCGTTTCAATTTGTTTGTCTTCCTTTCCTTTTTAGTCTATTTCAAAAAGAAGTCTCTTTCCTTTTTTGGCAACTCTTTAATTTCAACTTTCCACATGACATATTTAAGACCAAAAGATTAAAGGATATTTTGGTACATTCTACATATCTTTAATTTAAGAGCACAAGATTCAAAATTCTTCTTTACTTTCTTAAACTCTACGCCAAGTCAAAACTAAACAAACAAATTAAAATGGAGGGAGTAAATGATAAGGTCATCTATCTATTTGTTTGTCCATCTGTCTATCTGTTTGTCTATCTCTCAACCTAAAAAATGGTAAGCTCTAGGGAAATGTTGATAGACTTCTTTATTATATGTAGAGTAAATTTCACATTCGAAAATTATATTTTAATTATTATGTCTTTAGTTTTATGACTTCAAATATAACAAAAATTTCATACTGGAATAGATTCTTCTATAACTCCACTTCAATTCAAGTATTGGCATCATAGGTTATTGTAATTTGTAAGCTTTTTAACATTAGAGAATGCACAAAGAAAACAGGTAAAAAAAAACAACTGGGTAGCTAAAACTTCAGGAGCTTAAAGTGACATAGTAAAACAATTTTGTTATGCTAAAGTTTGTTACATACTACATAGGGCAGGGGCTTAAAGGACTAGACACAATTGATAACCCAGACACAATTAAAAAGGTTGAGCAATGGTGTAGTCTCAATTAATTATGATATTGTACTCTCTCTTTTTTAACTTTAAATTAATATAAGAAAAAAAATACAATGTCACAAGAATATTTAAAAAGTTAAATCTCATTGAGGACTTAGTCTTTAAAAGGTTTACAATAATAATACTTAATAAATTTCAATGCTTAAGATTATAAAAGATAACACTGAAATCGTGGAGTATATATACTACATCTACATATCATATTTGTACTTTGTCTTATTCAACAATCTTTGAAGAATCTTAACAAAAGTACTTCGGTAACTTGCTTATTTAAGTAGGTTGCAAAATAATAATTTTCATATTCTCATAAAAGTCCACAGACATAATAAGGTATCTGAGGACTTCAGTGGAGTTGAATCTCTTTCTTATAGATCTAAAGCTAAATGACATCAATATTCATTATTTTGGGAACTCAAATACATTGTATAATACTCCTATCTATGTAATTTTTAGAAGTTGTACTCATGTACATGCGCAGAGTGTGTACCCTAAAACTAGTTTTAAAAAAATATAGCATTGTTATACATGGTCTATGAAGAGGAGCATGGATTCACGTGAACCCATTCCCCAACCTATAGATACACCCTGGTAAGATCCACCTTTATTGATTTAAATGAGATGGTTTACATATTCTTTAACAAATTCAAGGAACCATTTTCTCCAACAGAAGTGGTGACGTTTGACAGACCACAGGTTACTGTAAACACGAGATATAATTCATGAATGGCACAAGCAGCCAAAACACTAGCAATGAGGAAAATTGAGCAGTAGACTCCACTTGACATGATGACAGTTCTTCACCAACAGTTAGATGACACAAGGATACAGCCTGCACAAGGACACAGCCTGCAGGATGCTACAATAAAGACAAACAATGTCCTCTATTTGATGGATCAAGCATTAACATGCAATTTCCACTTCAACTCCATTTAGCAGAAAAGCTTGCAATATAGCTGTAAGGAACATCACCGACTTTCAGTAATTTCTTAAAATATATTTCTGCTGGAGTTTTGTTAATAGCTTGAACCGACACACTTCTCTAGCAGATTCCAGTTCAAAGAAGGGATTATTACTTGGATATACAGACCAGTAGAATAGTTTCAGATCCATCGAACTAAAGGAAATAATAATCATCAGTTTGACACTCAATTTTATCTTCAAATATACGTTGGACAGAATTAGTTCTACCCTACTGGTATATCTTACATAAGAAAATAAAGGATTCCAATATAGTAAGATGAGTTTATACAATATGCTTATATAGGTCAGTATACATTACTTAAAACAGGGTTTCACAGAAAATCATATTTCATTTACAGTAAAAGGTTTCGATTCTACTTTTAAAAAATACTGTAATGTAATTTGGGTATGTAGCTATGTTGAATGAATGGAGATAGAACTGAATAGACTAACTTTTTTAACATTCATAATAAGAACAAATTTAGCTGTCAAACAAAATGAGTCCCAATGATCAATTTATCAATTGATATAGGTGGAAAAGAAACTTCCAAGTCATGCTTACAATCTGCCTTCTCATGAACAGTGTTTAAAAGCTGCAGGTTTATGCTTCTTAATACATGTAAAATTCATAGCAAGACTCAAAATTGTAGGACTGGGAGCATTTGGTACAGACAAAAATGTTTATCAAACATATATATTCCTTGATGGAATTATATTTTAGTATTTCTCTATGTTGAGAAAACTATTCTCTTCAAGGAAAATATTTTCCACCAAAACAGAACATATCTTCCTTCCCATGCACAAATATCCCAACTCTTACTACCTATAATTGGCTTCAATCAACAGACACTGTTGCTATACATGTTTTAATCAACAATTAGACATTGTTGTCAAATTTTTAATAGGAAAAATGATCACTAAAACGCAGTCCACCTATCCTATCTACTCCTCGTACAATTACAATTTGTCATTTACTATTATATCCAATCAAAGCTGGAAAATAACACATAATTGATTAGTAAAACATTTTCCCCAAAGAAAAAATTTCAGCAAAAGTCATCGAGTATTGAACCTTTTGTTTCGTAGAGTCTTCATCATTGCTCTCTTGATCACGAAGAATAGCTTCAATGAGTTCTTTGTAGCCATATTCCTCAATAAAGGCCCATCCATCATCTCCACCGTATTCCTTAAAAATAGTGACGATATATAAGCAAAATTTCACATAACCCATTAGGTTAAGCCCAAAAGAAGAACGCATAATCCAGAAAATCGCAGGATTAACGAGTTCCATGGTTCCAAAATCACGTAGGCAACCAAAACAGGGAAACCCACTAGATTCTTAACGCTTACCTTCAAAAGTTGTTTTACTGTTTTCTGAACAAGCCGTTCGTCAAATCCGAAAGCTGTCATGGCATCAGTTGCTGCGTCCATTCGGCTTAATCGCTGCGAATAAAACCAGTCAACAGTGGAAGAAAACAGTATAGCACAATGCAAAGAAAAAAAAGGTGAAATTTCAAACCTTTCTGGATCTTCCTCTGGGTGCCATTGTTGCGTGCTTCGAACGCCTCAACACACAGCAGCAGAGGAGACGAAAGACTGCAATGAAGTACTGTATGTTTGCTTTTATCCTGAAACTGAAAATGTATCTATATATTGCAATCTACCCATTTTTTACTTCTCCAAAATACCCTTGTGTTAATTATAACCAATTAGTTTGCATTGCTTCATTTTAAGGCATCGTTTGGTTTGGCAGAGTATATAAAAATAATGTTTAATAGAGTGCATTAATAATAATTGTATTAGAAAAGTTTGTGTTAGTTATGTTTGTATTAGTTATGTATAGATTATTTCTTTTGTATTATTTTGTTTGATGTATTAAAAATAGTATGTATTGTATAAAAATATTTATTTACAAATATATCTTCCATCATTAGTAATTACATTGTTTGTCCTGTTTTGTTGATCATGTAATTAATTACACCCTGCCAATTACACCCAATTACTTGTTGATCATGTAATGACCTGATCAACAAGTAATTGGGTGTAATTGGCAGGGTGTAATTACACTCTCCAATTCACAGGGGGGCTGTGAATTGCTGGTAATTACATAGTGTAATTACAAGTTGATTACTTTTTAATTTCTTACTTTTATTCATTTTAGTGTATTTTTATTTTTAATATTTTAAATTATTTTTTATTTTTATTATTCTAATATATTCTAAAAATATTTTTTATTATTTTTATTTCATTTCCTTCTTATTCTCAACATTACATTCACGTGATTTCATGCAATTTTTCGTATTATCTAAAAAAGAATTAGTATAATTTTGTTAGTAAATAATTTTTAAATTAAAGTTGAATTCGTTGTTGAATAAAGTTATAGAGTTACGTTTTCATTTTCCTTTAAATCATATTTATGAATGTTATGTTGAAATTTGACATAAGAGTATTATGTTAAAATTTTGTTTTGAATTTAGAACTTATGTTATATTTCAATTTCATTTGTTTTAGGAGTATTGACTTGATATTTTACATTGCAATCTATTTTTTTAAGTTAGACTTGATAGATTATCTTTTTGTCAAATATTTTATAATTTTATGACATTATGTTTATAATATTAATCTTTTTTTCATGATGTTCATTTAAATTCTGTATTTTTAGTTTTATGATTAATTTAATTAAAATATACTAAATTGAAAAAATAAATCAATTATTTTTTATAATATTAGTTAAGAGCATATGTTTATCAATTAATATATTTTTAAAAGACAATATATATCTTAAATATTCAATTTAATATCATTTATAAAGGCCCTAATTTGTCTAATATAATTTTTTAATTTAAATAACTAATTTTTATTTTTAAAATTCAATAGAACCTTATGATTACACTTGTGCAACCAAACAGTACACTTATAATTACAATGTGACAAACAAACAGGTCAGCGTAATTAATAGGCTAGGAATTACTATCCTAGTAATTACACCAATTCCAATTACTTGGTGGCTTTCCAAACAGACCCTGAGTGTTTTGACTAAAAAGTTTTTGAAAGTATTTGAATTGACTTATTTTAAAATTTTACCCTAAAATAATTTGTCAAAAATATTTGGGAAGTTATGACCAAACACTAAAGTAGCTTTTGATATTTAAGATCTTTTTTATTTTTGGAGTTGTTTGAAAAAAAAAGTGACAGCTTATAAGCTAAAAAAAAAGTCGATCCAGACACATTATTTGGCTATTAGATTCTGTTTTTAAAATTTTTGGAGTTATCTCATAAAGACAAAAAGTATTTTTAAGTATTTTCTTTTTTATTTAAAAAGTACAAAAATAAGTTAAAAGTCAAAACTCAACTTATGATTTTTATTTTTTTAGCTTATAAGCTATTGAAAAATAAATTCAAACACCCCATAGTATTAACAAATAGGCATTTATGTCATCTCCCAACATTTTAATACTATCATGATCCAAAAATGGACGTGATGACACTTGTCTATTCCTCTAAGACAAGTCAGTCTCAACCCAACGAAAACAAAAGAAATGCGGAAAACAGTAAAGCAAGAACAAGACAAAGGCGGAAAACTTATTAATTCTAAACAATACCCCAAAACCTAGTTGTTATGTGTACAAGCCACTAATGAAAATATAGAATTCGAAAGATAAATACAAGTCTCAATCTTTGTTTTTCAAATAGAACAAAACTTTAGGAAAAAAGGAAAAAAGGACCCGCCAAGACGACAAGTGTCTACCTCTCAAGTCCTCCAACGAGCCTCGAATGTCATGAGAAGAAGAAGAAGAAGAAGATCACACGGGTTCGGGCTCAAAACCTACACAAGTGTAAAAGCAAGCGGTGAGTACCAACAACATGGTACCCAGGAAGCAACCTAATAAACAAGGCATCTAGCTAGAAATCGAATACCCCTTACACTCCAACCAAACCTCCTCAAACTATAATCTACACAAAAATCAGATCAACCTAGCAATTCTACAATGCACAACTCACTATGCCTTATATCCACGGCTCAATAGTCACAATCAACAAGCAAATGAATCAAGTTGTAACACCATATATTACGCATATGCTAGTTATATTCATATGATACTTGACATAGACATATCATATAGGTGAGGGACCATGTATATAAGATTAGTGTTAGTTTAAACTAGCTTGGAAGGTGATGTGATGCCTTGCACGTTTCAGCATATGTACTCCAAGTTAACCCTGACAGAAGTATTTAAACTCGAGATAGTAAAGTGGTATGAGTTTAAAGCTCAAAGCAAAAAGGATTAATATTTAGAGAATGGATTAATATAAGTGAGTTGCTTGCTTGACTTAACTAAGCTAGTAGGTGACAAGTAGGTGCATCACCTAGTTAAACTTGTTGATCAACTTAAATGACCACGTAGGTGCATCACCTACTAAGATTCTTTGATCATATTGGGCCAAGTACACTACCACCTACTTGCACTAATTCTGGCCCAACTTGAGTAGAAGAATAAGGGATAAAATGGATCAAATTTAGGCCTATGTTAATGGACTCACTTGAGGCCCAAACTAAGTTAAATAAAATCAAAATGAAATTAAACCCAGCAGCCAAATCTGCCAAGGCGGGCCAATTTTGGGGGGTGGTACAATTCTTATGAATTAATTCTGTTATAGTACATTTTTTCTAAGGGTATTAACCTTATAATTTCTTTTATGCTTTCTAGTATATATTCTATATACTGTATATCATGAGTTCGTTGAAATATTTCTATTTTTTCTTTTATCAGGTTTCCTAACAAGGTAATATATGTTATAGTTCTTTGCCAATATTGGAGGTATTCTTGGTTTATCATTAGTCTGAGTATTGTATTTCTAAATCACTTAAATTAAATTCTAATATTTCTTCTATTTCATCTATTTCATACCATATTTGGTTCATTAATTCTTCTTCTTCAGGGTCAAATATCTTTTCCCATATTATCCTTCTTAGCTCAATGATTCTTATGTCTTTAAGTATATACAAGATTAGTGTTTTATATGCTAATATCATTTCATCATGTAAATGAGTAGACATATCAATGCTTTTATCAATTTATATTCATACAATTCCCTTATATCATGGCTTAACGAATATTATTCATATTAGATTACTATAAACTAGATTATTTTCAACCATATTTTTCTGTCACTATTAACATCGTACTTTCAAAGGTACACTCTTCCTAACAGCGCCTCAACTTTGTTTACTTCCCTTGCGGCTTCCTTTGCCTATGGTTTCAACTTTAGGATGACGTAGTCTGGAAGTTTTTCCTTTTTTCCTCATGTTAACAAACTAGAAAACATGTTGTTAATAATTCTAGTATATAATAATTAATATAAACTTATTCTATCATGCTATGATATTCAGGAATTAATAGATTTAGCTATGCATAATAATAAATGGATATACCTGTGTGATATCTGGAATATTTTGATCCATAGTTTTTAGCTTAGAAACTTTGATTTTTTATTTGATTTAGTTTTTACAAAGAGGCTTGCTTTCCGTCGAGAAAGTCTTGCCTTAGATTGCCTTTTGGCTCTTCTATTTATACAAGTAGTAACGCTCACTATTTCTAATTTACATCTGTCTAATACTGTAGTTACTTTACATCTGTCTAATTACTATTTACTTTACAATAATGTACACTACTTTACATAAAGTTGTCTCCCACTTACTTTACTTTTATAATGGGACGACTAACTTTTCTTTTGCTTCTTTTTATCTTGCTTCTTGATCTTGTCGGCTTCTTTACTCTAGTTGGACAGCTGGAATTACATTATCTTCACCATATCATTTTGAGCATTGATGGTTTGGATATTTGTGTCCAATAGTTCTGCAGTAATTTGTCATTATCTCTTATGAAATAAAATTTCGTTGTATATCTCTTGTAGTTGGTTGTTGCTCTGGTT
>JAJOOH010024372.1:0-12915 GCA_029582605.1 Solanum gracilifrons | reverse complement strand
TATTGTTTGAAATTGACAAAAAAGAAACTATAAATTACAATAATTAACAAAAAAAAATCGCTCGACTCGAACAAATCTATCAATTAATGCCACATAAACTGGGACATGGGAATAACATATATTATTTAAAAATTAAGTTCAAAATGTACTATAAAATACATTAATTAACAACTTAATATACTAAAGCGACATATAAAAAATGGTTAATATTTGAAATTTTGCATGTGCCACATAAATTAGAACAAAGAGAGTAATAAATATTATTTTCAAAATTATGTAAAAAACAAGTACTACAAATCACAATAGCTAACAATTTAAAATATTTTTAAAATCATATAAAATTTTCAATAACTTTTCAAATTCCATAATATGACATAAATTAAAATAAACAAATAATATTTATTGGGTCCCGTGCTGGCACGGGGTCCTATATCTGGTATATATATATATATATGTTAATTTCCTTTTCTATTTTTATTTTCAAAAATATCCTGGCCTTAAAACTTTACATTCTCATGTCCTATCATTATAATTAATAAAAGTTGAATAACATAGCTACAAAATTATATCTACATAATCTCTTGAGTAGTGTATATATATATATGTTAATTTCCTTTTCTATTTTTATTTTCAAAATTATCTTGGCCTTAAAACATGATAAATTAACCTTACAACAACAACAAAAACAAAATAAAATAAAATTAACTAATCAAGTAAAAACTTTAAAAAATATTTAGTTATGAGTTAAAAGAGGAAAGAAGGACCATGTTATCAACATAACATAATTCACTCTCCAAAACCTACAAAGAGAAGAAAAGAGTAAAATGAATCAGATTCCTTAGAAACTACAAAAAGAAGCAATAAAAAAAATTCTCAAGAAACTACAAAGAGAAGCAAAAGAGAAAAAATAATCATTTTTTCTAAAAAATTTCATGATTTGTATCATCAAGAATCTAAAAATAAAAATATTAAATATATAATTGCAATAGAAAAGTCAAATATTAAATAGTGTCTAACATTAATATTCTCTAGAAACTACAAAGAGAAGCAAAGAGAAAAATAAATCATTTTTTCTAAAAAAAACACATGATTCGTATAATCAAGAATAAAAAAATAACAACTACATATATAATTACAATAGAAAAAAATGATAATTATATTATGCATGTCAAATCATTTTACCTCGTAAAATCAAATTATACAAGAATGTCTAACATTCTTATTTATACATCTCTCTCCTGCAAAATCAGATCAAAGAAGATAAAAAATTGATCAACCAAAGAGATAAATGATAAAGAATAAGAAAAATAATAATAAAATAATCATCATATATGTCTTAATTTTTTTTCATAAGTGTATTTTAAGGAATTATAAATTTGTATATTAAATAATTTGAAGGTTATAAATATGAAAAATCGGGAGTTATAGACATTACTAAATGAATTAAGAGATGAATTTTTATAATTGAAGAGGTATGAATTAAGGAGATGATTTTATAAAATAAAATAATTAGAAAAAATTAGAGAAGATGTAAAAAAAAACTCAAAAACAGAAAAAAGATAAATAGGATCCTTGACCATTGATGGAAAAGCTCTACCGGACATACTACTAGTGATTCATGTGTAAACTAATAACTCTCGAAGCCATTCGAATGGCGTTGTTATCATTTTAAGTACCATATGTTGATTGAAGCTTTCAGACCTCCATAAGGTTGTTAAGAGCCACTAACCAAAAGGAAGTTACTTCTGCCTGAGCTATCTAGAGCACATGAGTGTATTGCGAACAAGAAATTTGATAGTATGACCACCATCAAAATTCAGTATCTCAAGACACTTATGCAAATCTGCATCATTTACCAACATCACTCATTCCTCCTCGTCATCAAGATACATGAGTTGGAATATCCCAGTCTACAGTTTAAACCTCTTAGAACAATCCTCATAGAGTTGGAAGCACCCTACTGAAAGGTCAAACTTAAATTTGACAATATCTTCTCTGTAAGTGAATTTTTATTGACCCACTATCACCACAGTTCACCTTAATTTTAGAATGCTACTCTGCACCACGATTGTTAGAGCTTGATGAACTGTCATCCATCATCGACCCAGACCCATTGAATGAATCTGTCATGGCTGAAGAACGACTTGGTTATGTTCAATCACCCCACCATCATCATCCATTTCATTATTTTCTTTCATCTTACTATCAACATCACCCATAATAATCATGGGATACGAGCATCGAAAAGTGAAATGACAATCAAAATTGTCCAAGGTGTCATGGTTCAAGCCCTAACTCCTGCATCCTTCTTTTGTAAGAAAATATCCCACTGATGCATTTTCGGAATCAGTCAATGGCATCGCTTTCAAATTTGCATGTCTAGATGACCCTGCATCTAACGCTACCAACTTGGATTTATAACAAAATTCAGACACAAAATTAGATCAAATAAGACAAATAATTGACCAACCAAAGAGACACATGACGAAGAATAAGAAAAATAAAAATAAAATAATTATTATTTATATCTCAAAAGAGGGTTTTTTGTTTTTTTCTTTTTAGTAGGGGACAAAATACAAGGAGGGGGACATTAAACCTTACCTCCAACCTATGGTGGTTCATAAATTAGCCATCCTACTAAGGCTAGCCAACTCATCTCCAATACTAGAAAAAGAAACCTAATAGCTATGCACCTAGAAGAGATGACTCATCTCGATACAAAGAAACTAGGAAGAGAAAATGGCTAAAAGCCTCCCTAATCTATATCTAGATTTCCAACTACACACTTTAAGTTTATGGGAGTTCTATCACCCCCCTGAAGTGTTTAAAACTGAAATTAATACCTCCCTAAATGCTTAGCTGACAGAGATAGTGTATTTCACTCTCTTTGAGAGAGTGAGCACAAAAAACAAGTATTGAAACTTTATTTTTAATATCTCTTTTAAAAATATATGTATTTTTATTTCTTATTTATTGTCTTTCTTCTCCACACCAAACAAATTCCTTCACCGATTCACCATTGTTGATTTCACACAAACTTTTAAACTCTCATGTAAAAAACTTTTAAGAACCAATCAATTCAATTAAAGATAAAATGACATGTATTTATATCATCCAAAAAAGAGATTTGGATCAGATTTGAAAAAAATAAAATCAAATTGGGTTTACATAAAATTCAAGTGAACTCCCAAATGAGAATGCTTTTTATTTTTTATTTTTCTCTTTGCTGCTCGACCAGCAGCCACCATCGTCGCATCCTCCGGCAAAACCCCTCCTCGCATCGTCTAATCAAATTGGGTTTACATATTTTTTATTTTTCTCTTTGTTTGGTTGATAATAACTATGACAAACGTGAACCTATTAAGATTTGGATGATGAAAGAGTATGGTGCACCAGACTCCTGGGAGAAACAGTTCAGCATCCAAAATTATCACTTTCCACAACATATTCCTCTTCGTGATGACATTTTTTGGACACCTTATTTTGGAAGCGCTGCTCCAACTGAGTTTGAGATTGCTACTGACTTTATGAAGCCAATGGCTATAAGGAAAAATGGTGAAATCTTATGGAAAGGTAACCAAAGATTATTGGTTTCAGTTGATCATACAATTGATATGTTTAAAGATGTTGACATTGGTAACTCATCAAATGATTGGTGTTACAATCCACGCTATGTTAATTTTTACAAAGAGAGCCTTGTTTTACCTGATAGATGGACAAATAATTGTGTTGGAGATGCTTGTGAGGAGTCATCCGATTTATGGAAGAGAGACCCCAAAGATGGGAAAAGAAGGATCTCAAGGGCAAAATCTAAATATAGAATGCGGAGTGCATCTCTTTCTCACATGAGTGGATTGCGGAAGAAAGAAAGGAAGAGCATGCAAGTCAAAAAACCTTCATTGTCCAATTAGTTAGCTATGTTGCACTTGAAGTCCTTTAGCTCAGTAAGTTTTTGATTGAAGTTAGTCACTGAAGTTTAGGTGCTGATCCCTTAAGCATATGCCAACTTGTTTTCTCTTTTAAGTCTTCTCAATTTCATGCAAACATTACATTGCATTGCAGGGTTCAGGCTGACATTGAAGACCTCTTTTGATGTATTGTGGAAGGTCAAAGTTTCCATGAGCCAGAAGTGTATGGCACATTTAATACTCTAGGGTACTGAAACTCTTTGTTTTAAAGGCAGACCGTAAACACTTGTCTTAATTTCTTTCCTGGTGGATGTTTGGTGCATGATACTTATATGGTTCATGTGTTTTTCTATCTATATGTCTTGGATTATAGTTGAAAAATTGACTTACTGCTTCTAGCCAAATATGTCGACCCTCAGTGGTACTGCCAAAAATCACTTCTATGAACAGAACTTAGTTTCTTCATATGCGTTGTAGAGTTTTTTGTTTCTTTATAATTCGTTGATCTTATAGCAGGGAATGATTGGCTGGTGCTTTGCTGTTTCCTTCAGTCTTTGCACCTTGGGTTTCTTTAGTATACTAGAAAACTTTTGCACTGCCTATTTACTGAAATTGGATTTGGTAGAGGATCTGTTGTGTTTCTTCCTTGGGTAACTATACCTGTTATTACTCCAAAAGACCCAAACAGTACATGCTGGAACAGTCTTCCAAGTTATCTTCAGATTCCTTGTGATCCTTCTTTCTTTCCAGCAACTTAACGGTTCTTTTAAGGATATAGGTATAACCCAACTCAGTCCAATAAATCGTAATCACAGATCCAACAATTGCCTATCATTACTCCAATTAAAGTGTATGACGATATTTTTGCTCTTGGGTGCCAAACTCTTGCATTAAGAATGGTAGAATAGTCTTGGATTGTTGTTTGCAAGCTAACTGCCTACTGCTTCTATCCTTTTTTTTTTTGATAAGGTAACTTTATATTCACATCAAAACTCATCAGCAAAGCCTGATGAGGCGGGATTTACAGCCCCCAGGGGGTAATTTCAAAAGCCAAAAACTGGGCAAAACTCTACAATTGAGCTTTAAAATCCACTAAGCTATCTACCTCCCCCACCAAATCCTGTTTACACCAAAAATACAGCAAGCTCAAGCTATTCATCTTGATTTTCTGAGTGCTGTTAAGTTTCCCATCATGTGATCTTTCATTTCTTTCCTTCCACAATGTCCACCAGATGCAGGCTGGGATGCATTTCCACCAGTCCTCTTCTGCCCACTCCTTCCCACTGTCTCAACAACTCTAAAGTAGTCTTGGGCATTACCCAGTTAACTCTAAGTATACATAAGAACATGTCCCATAGATTTGCAGCTGTTCTGCAGTGTAAGAATAAGTGACTATTAACTTCTGCCTCTTCCCCACACATGAAACACCTTGAGCAAATCTGTATACCTCTTCTTTGTAACACTTCATGAGTTAGACATGCTTTCCTAATTGCCAATCAAATAAAACCTGAGACCTTGTGAGGAACCTTGATTTTCCAGATTAGTTTCCAAGGCCATTCCATTTCCATAGCCTGATTAGAGTTTAAGCTCCAGTACAAGACTTCACAGAAAAAATCCCTTTCTTGTGCATTTTCCAGATTGGAGTATCAGGACTTTCAGTGACACTTGGAAATGCATTTAGTGTGTGTAATAATCCTGCTACTCTATCAACCTCCCAGTCATTTAAAGCCCTCCTAAAGATCAAATCCCAATCTTGAGGGCTCCACACTTGGGCCACAGTGTCCATCTGTTGTAGGCTCAATGTATAAAGATTTGGGAACATGATCTTCAAATTCTCTTCCCCTAACCAAAGTTCATTCTAGGAACTGGTTTTCACCCCATTCCCAATCCTAAATGATAGATTGGGGATAAAGGATGGCCATAGTCTTCTGATTGTCTTCCAGACAAAGCATCCAAAAGTACCATTTGCTTCTTCAGTGATCCAATTGTTTTGGAGACCATATTTTTGTGATATGAATCTCCTCCACAAAGCCATATCTTCACTACAGAACCTCCATAGCCATTTCTTCAACAAGCTGACATTTTGCATATTCAACTTCTTTATACCCAAACCACCATGCATTTTGTTGAGGTCACTACATCCCATTTAACCAGATTATACCCAAGCTTCTCTTTATTTCCTTGCCACAGGAAGACTCTTCTTGATTTGTTGATTTTCTTCTCTATACTTCTTGGTATCGGGAATAGGCTCATCATATAAGTAGGAAGTGCATCCATCACAGAGTTGATAAGAGTTATTCTGCCTCCCAAGGATAGATACTGGCTTTTCCACCTTGACAACTTCTTCTCACATCTTTCCAGTACTTCATTCCAAACTTCCACCTCTTTGTTCTTAGCACCAAGGGGCATTCCAAGTTACTTTGTTGGGAGAGAGGCCACCTGACATCCTAGGTTCTCAGCTAGCACCTGCATATTAGCAACCTGATTAACTGGGTATAAACAACTTTTATGCCAATTGACATGGAGTCCTGATATTCCCTCAAAGATGGTTAAGATGGCCCTCAAGTGTCTTATATGATTAACTTCAGCTCCACAGAAGACCAAGGAGTCATCTGCATAGAACAGGTGTGAGATCTCCATAGCATCTCCCCTATTTGCATTTGCACTGAAACCTTGCAACCACCCATTTTCACTTGCTTTCCTGATCATGTAGTTGAGACCCTTCATAGCTAAGATAAATAGGAATGGTGACATGGGGTAACCTTGTCTCAAACCTCTTTGTGACTGAAAAAACCCTTCAGGATTGCCATTAATGATAAGGGAGAACTTCACAGTAGATAAACAGACCTTAATCCAGTTGATCCATTTGTTTTCGAAGCCCATATCTCTCAGAGTCTTCAAAAGGAAGGACCAATTTACATGGCGTAGGCCTTCTCAATGTCCAGTTTGCATAAGACTCCTGGTAGATTCTGCTTCACCCTACTGTCCACTAGTTCATTTGCTAGCAATGATGCATCCGTTATCTGCCTTCCCTTAAGAAATGCCATTTGGTGCTCATCTACCAAAACCCCCATGACCTTCTTCATTCTTTCTGTGAGAAGCTTGGTTATGATTTTGTATACTCCACCAATCAAACTAATTGGTCTGAAATCCTTCAACTCTTCTGCTCCATGCTTTTTAGGAATTAAAGCTACAAAAGTGGCATTGAATGATTTCTCAAAAGTTTCCTTCTGGTGGAAATTGTGGATTGTCTGCATCAAGTCCTCCTTCAAAGTCTCCCAACACACTTTGAAGAAACTCATGGTGAATCCATCAGGTCCAGGTGCCTTGTCTCCATCACATTGTTTGATTATATTTAACACTTCATCTTCGCTGAAAGGCCTTTGCAACCAGTCTTGTTCCTCTTCGGAGATTCTAGGCGGTTTACATACTCGAAAGAGGGCCTCCATAACTCTGTTTCAGTATAGAGTTTTTTTATAAAACTCAATCATATTCACCTTAATGACTTCTGGCTCTTTGACCTCCTCTCCTCTGATTATCAGTCTGTCTATATTATTATATCTTTTGGGAGCAGTAGCCATCCTCTGGAAAAACCTAGTATTGTTGTCTCCCTGTTTCAGCCATAAAATCCTGGATTTCTGTCTCCACCTAGACTCCTCAATTTTTGCTAGTTCTTCCAATTCTACCAAAATTGTAGCCCTCACCATTAGCTCATCCTCTGTCAGCTGCCTTGAATCTTGTGCCAGATCAATATCAGTTAATTCAGATAACAACTTGTTTTTCTTAGTGCCTAGGTCCCCACCCACTTGCTTACTCCATTCTCTGAGTTTATGTTTCAACAACTTCAGTTTCATATTGAGCTTGTAATCAGGGCAACCTTCCACTACAAACTCACTCCACCAACTATGCACAAGCCCCTCAAAACCATCCACTTTGAGCCACCAATTCTCGAACTTGAAATAAGACTTATTCTGACCCCAGTCCCCACAGTATAGCATAATAGGGCTATGGTCATATGTCACTCTAGGCATTATCGTCTGCCTTATATTTTTGAAAGTCTCTTCCCATTCCATTGATTATAAGAATCTGTCTAACCTAGCTGCACTGTCATGGTTTGCCCCTCTGAACCATGTAAAGTTGCCACCAATTAGTTGAGGATCATGTAATACCATGTCCTCAATCCATTTGGCAAAATCTTTCATCACATTTGTGATCCTATTGCATCCTCTTGTTTCTGCCATATTTAGCTTTTCTTCTTTTTTTGTTTGATGACCGTGGTGCCGGCCCAGCTTTCACGTACCATATTTAGCTTTTCTTCTTTCTCCCCAATTTCTCATTTTGTTTATTGAAAGAGAATAAACGCTATCCATTAAGTAAAGAGAGGGTCTGCTATAGTGATTCGGCTGGTTGGTAACCCCTTTGAGAGTTGCGGGTCCTTGCTACTGCTAGGGGTAAATAATTCAACAAAGCCACAAGTAGGTTGTCTATAACCATTAGATTCCTTGAATGATGAGCAACTAAGAAGAGTGTGATATAAAAAAAAATGAAAGGGATATTGTCAATCTTTAGATTCTAAGATGAAAAAACTAGAAGGTAAAGGTGTAGAGTTCTTTCCTTTTTCTTTTCTTCTTTCAAAAGCCAAATACAATGCATTAATTTTGTATCAGCATGTGTTCAAGAACTTGGTGGAATTCCTATTCAGTAAGTCTAGGTTAATAACCGGCCCTCCTCGTACACAATAGAAAACTAGAAGTTCTAAAAAAGGGTAACTAGGTAGTACAATTCAATTAAGTCGATAAATAAGATGGAGGAGTTCTTGAAGGAGGAGCCAGAAAACACCATGGGGCATATGGCCATTAGACAATTCTCTTATATGAGAAGCAGCTCCTACCTGCTTCAGGCCTCTGTTTCGTCAACATGCCTGCCTGGCCATTTGCTTGATAATGCGACATCTTCTGTATGGAGATCGCCAAATTGATGAAAAATGCCAACCCTTGTGATGTAACTCTACACCGTAGAAAAGGTGGTTGTTTGTCTCTAAAGCCTCCTTACATAACGAGCATCTAGAAGCCATGTAGATTTTTCCCTTTTCTGTAGTGTGTCATGAGTCTGACTAGCTCTGGCTCGTCTAACTACTAGCCAGGTGAAGCATTTCAACTTAATTGGTGCCACACTCTTCCATACAGACTTTCGGGGTCCTGTTGATCTCCCTGTTAATTCAGTCACCCCGCTATGTACACCCCATTTATTAAGAACAGTCCATTCTGATGGTGTTCCCATATGTTATCAGGTTCCATAGAAACCACCATCATTTGTTATCTATTTGAACTAAGGTGTCCTTGATAGCTTGTTTAGATGTGAGTTATGTAGGTATTAAATTCTGCATAAGTAGTACTATGGTAGCTGATTAGGAGGTAAATTATTCATGTATAAAGTTGATTCAGTGTTCGCTTTGCAATTTAGAAATCTGCATAGCTAATACATGATTAAGTTATGAGGGAATCTATGTATTATTTTATGCAGGATAGAAGGTGGAATAACTAATACATGAATAACTAATACTAACATAAAATAATACATATATTCACTCATAACTAATCCCTACATTACTAATACCTGCATAACTCTAACCAGCTACAAATGACCCCTAAAGGTTTAGATTTATATTCTGACTTGCTACTTGGTTTATCTGCTGATAGTTTGGTTGACTTTCATTTTCCCAGTAGTTAAGTTTTGTTTCTACTGTGTTTGAGGTTAAAAGGTGAAGTAGAGGAAAGAGTTGAACTTGTAGGTCAAGTGTTTGGGTAAAGTCTTGATCAAGCTTTGGCTTGATTTAATCGTTAAATTATGCACTGCTCATCTTGATCTGCTAACTAAATATGAAGCATGATTTTTGAAGGTTTTTGGATCCAAAACCTTGTTCATTGAAAGTTATCTTTATTGCTCTATATTTTCTTGATCCAAAATTTTCCATATAAATAATATTACTAATTTGATAAATTGTTAGGGGGAACAGGCCCAGCAGTAGTAAGGAGGGTATAACACATGTAGCGACAAAAATTTTGGGAGCAACAAATTTTATATCCATGGATGCTGGACAAACAAGCAAACGCCCCAACTCTGATAAGAAAGATGATGATAGAAATGTTAGGCGCCGTGAACTCTACAAACTTATGATGGCTAATGAAAAGCGTACTCTTAATATGAAAAACTCTTGCTCTACTTCCAGAATAGGTTAACATATCAGATCTAAAATTTATTGAACTTTGGATAGAACACACTGTTTCACCGTTTTACAGTTACCCCTTTTTCAAAAAACGCACACTCTATTTCACCATTTTGTGCAAATGCATATTCCTTTCCCAGCATGAATATGCATTTTCAGTTACTATTCTGAACATCTAGTCTGATCATTGCCTGCTATATACGCAGTTACTGAGCTTCCCTTGTTTCCTGCTTTTGACAAAGGAAATCCTCACTCCATCTATGAGAAAGGTAAGTTACTGAAAGTTGTCATAACTTTAGTGGAATCTACAAAATTCATTAATACTCATTGAAAAATATTTTTATGTCAGGTTCAACATCAGGTTTTGTAATAAAACCTTGCTGTACAGCTAAGCCAGCCATTCGTTACTAAAGGTTTGTTTTACATCTGGTTTGGTTCGTTGTTACCCATTGTATCGTATTATATCTTACAAAAAAACTTTTTTTGATTGCTATTTAAAATATATTAAATTGTATTGCTAAATCCGTCATGAAAAGCGCCCTTTTATATAATAACCTATTTGGTTTGATCGCGTCGTTACCTAATTTCTCTTTCAAATTATGTCCTTAATATGTTTTTTTTACCCTATATTATTTAACTCCACCCAAATACCATATCCTACGTTTGTACTCTTTTTCTTTCTTTATAGTTAACTATGTTATTTGCTCGGCTTTCTGCCCTTGTTTCGAAATTACAGGTACTTTTTTTTGTCCATAACCATATTTTTAAAGTTCCTTTTCTGCTTTAACTATATCTCAGTTTATGGAGGATCTTTATTGCATTTCTTTATTTTCATCACATCTATTTCTTATGAACTTTAACATGCAAACAATGTTATAGATTCAAAGAGAGCCTGGGCCAGTTAACAATTAATAACACTAGTTGAAAAACACTTACTTTGCTATAAGTTCTGGACCATGTATGATATACTTGATCCCAAAAGAAAAGTATCTTTTCAAAAATATTTTTGAAAATAATTATGTTTGAGTTGCATGTCTCGGTTGTTTTTGAAGTGAGCAGATCATATTCTATGTTGCATGTGCTATTTAGTAGTTTGTGTTCATACAATCAGTTGCATGAATTTAATTCTGTTTGTTTTTGGCTTGGATTTGATTTTTTTCTTTAAATTTGTAAACCTAAGCCCAAACTTTATTGTAGCTCTTTTTGGTTTATTAAAAGAATGTGGAATTTGGTAATGTGATTCACCTAGTCAAAATCCCACTAAACAGTATTTTTGTCATACTTAAACAATATTGAATCGTTGATATCTTTCAATTATTTATTTGCTAGATTAGGCCGGTTTTCAATAAATATATCCATGTATATAGTTTCATTAATTTCATTTGAATTTGCATGAATTTAATAACTTAGTATATTTACAAAGCATAATTTGTGACAAATTAGCAGAAATATGCTGTCTTATTTTATTATTTTTTTGAAATTGGTGATAAAATTATTTTATACAACAGTTTAGGGTATTTTAGTAAACTTACCAGTTACAATATAACATGATACAATCAAGCCAAACAAGAAAAATATTATTGTCTAACAACAAACGATACAATCTACCCAAACATTGTTCCAAAAAATAATACAATATAATACAATACATTGTGAAATGATGGGCTACAATAATACAAACATAGTGAATAGTCTCATGTTTAATTAATACCATTATGTGTTCTCATTCTTTCACTCCTTCCACAGTTCCACCGTTCAGTGTATCCAGGTCACTGGCAAAATAAGAACTGCTCTGAATATTGAACTATGATCAAACTATGTACCATTTAAAAAAGTTTCTATTTGTAAATTTTGTTGTGCCAGTCGTATGGTTAAGATAATTTCACAGCAAATGCGAACTAATTTGTGTGCTCTATATTTAGGAAATCATGAAATCATAAACACTTCCGGACATACATTAGAACGTATAGTAGTTGCATTTACACCGCTTGGTGTGCATTACGATACAGACTTGACACGAAGAAATTGTGGTATCTATACGTTTAGAGTTCAAGAACGAATGTACCATCTGATAAATGATTTGTATCCTGGTGACAAGAAACCAATAAATCTGCAACTCTACTTTTACGACAGTGATGATTAATTTCAGTAAATAGAATGTCATGTTCTGATAAGGTCAATGACTCTATAGTGTGAGAACTAATGGATATGCTGAGAAATGAGAATTAACCCAGATTCCTTTTTTATCTGATCTTTGATAGATGTAATGCAGCTACATAATTTCTGCATTACGTTCTCGTAGGTAGCCATGTACTTCATGGACATTGTTTTATTGTTAATTCTGAGCACTGCATTTTTTCCGAAGGGAATGGAATATTTGTAGAACACTAACAGCATTACCTGTTCATCAAAAATTATGTTGATCTAATTCAGAGGAGGAAACACTGTCCAAGACTGCCTGGAATTGAAGGATCACAAGCAAGGCAAATTCAGTGTCAAGGGGGCTTACAAAAAGTTCAACCCTTTCAATAATCAGACCAATGGGTGGCCCTGGAAAATGATTTGGAAAGCCAAAATTCCCTACAAAGTGTCTTGTTTTACTTGGCTACTTGCTAAACAGGCTGTTTTGACTCAGGAAAATCTCATGAAGAGGGGTATCCAACTGAGCCCTAGATGTTTCCTATGTGGGGAAAATGCTGAGACTGTCACTCACCTGTTTCTTCACTGTAGGATAACCAACCAGCTGTGGGACCTCTTCATCAATAAAAAAGGACTGACGTG
>JAJOOH010024371.1:0-15380 GCA_029582605.1 Solanum gracilifrons | reverse complement strand
TCTATTAATTGATCTAATTTTTCGTTATCAGTTTTTGTGATATTGAGTTTTTTATATTCCGGATATAATTTCTTTAATTTTCTTCTTATTTTTCTTATCTTTCTACTAGTATGTTTCTTCCTATGTCTCTCATTATCCATATCTCTGATACCATATATATATATAAATGGATCAGTATCCCCAAATTATGATCACTGTAACACCCTATAAATTTTTTGAGCAAAGGCTCAAACCATCCTTCGTAGTGAGTAAGTTTTTTCGAGGAATTTAAAATTTCTTAAGTGTTAAGGTCACTATATGTAGCACATTGAGTTCCAAAAAGAACTAAATTGGAAATAGCAAAATCTAAAATTTTGCAAGTTATGCTTAAGTTATGAGTTATATATGGGTCAACTTCAAATGACCATAACTCTTTGTACATGATGAATTAGGTGGTTAGAAGATATATAATGAAAGGCCTTTGAATTATCTTTCCAATGACATCGAGTTAGCTAAGTTTCGAGGTCGGATGAGTGATATATTCCCTTTTGAAGTCAAGAAGTCCAGTTAAGGAAAGTTATCCGAAAATAGTAAGGGGTATATTGATCTTTTTCTTACCCAAACATATTTAATTTTAGTAAGGTTTTAAGGATCTAATATGATTAGGTTTAGTTTTATAATACTAATATACGCCTAGGGTTTTAGTTGAGAGTTCAAGAAGAGAAAAGAAGAGAAAAGAAGAGAGGATCAAATTAAATCGTTCGTTCAAGAAATTCAAGATGTCGCCAAGAACCTAGTTCTTTCAGGTATGTAAGCTTCCATAGTGTTGGGTTTGTTCACCCACATGCCAATCATATTAATTTCAGCGTTAAATTCGTTCTAGAAAGTTGAAGGTTTGATGTTCTTGATATGTGTTCTTGAATTTACTTTCGTTCTAGAATTGGGCTGAGATTTAGGAGTTCTTGAGATTATTGCGTTGATTTATAGAGTTGTTTTGAGTTAGATTCTAGTGTACATGTGCTGAGTATTTGAATCTAAAGAGAAGTTGAGCAAAAGAATCAAATTTAGGTGAATTAGGGTTAGAAACGAAGAAGGAAAAAGTCGAGCGAATCTGGCAACCTAGTCCGTGTCGCGGACCTGCCTCTCCATTTCACAAAAAAATTCTTCGCAGTGATGGACCGTTCGGTCTCAAAATTTATTTCGCGACCAAATATTTAAATGCATCTCCGCGTCGCGGACTTGCTCCCAGAATGTGATTTGTTGATCATTTCTCATGTTTAACTATCTAAAAGCACTCTTAAACATCAAGATATATTTCCTACCACAAATCATAGCTTTGAATTCATAATTCACATTCAGAGTAGAGTTAAGAGTTAAGTTTTGAGTATCCTTTCGAACATTCTAAGAAAGTCCGTTTGAGTCTTTTTGTGGAGTCTTCTACAACTTCTGGTAACTTGTTTCAAGATTCGAACAAGTGAGTATGAGAGTGAAGAGAATGTATTCATGACTCTAATTTATCATCATGAGATCCTTTATATCATGAACCATAACTCTTGAATTCATAATTCACATTTAAGAGAGAGTAAGAGTAGAGTTCAAGGAAGCCCTTGAGTTCAATTGTGAATCCTTTGAGATCCATCATCGATTTGAGTTAAGTTTTGAGTAAGTAAGTATGAGAATGAGAAGATTCATATACATGAGTTCCTTATTGATATTTTGACCCCTGAGTCGAGTCGTTCATGCCCATAACTTCCACATGAACTCCATCAGTTGAGTACCTTTGAGAGGAGCAGTATCTTCAAGTTCTAAGTCTTGAGTATTGAGTTCCTAATCCCCTTTAAATTATATTTCTAATCATGGGACTATTACATGTTACCCATGAAGTCCTTGAGTTGCATTGTTCATGCCCATAATTTCGCATGAACCCTATAAGTCGAATAGTCTTGAGATGAGAAGTATCTTTGAGTCCTTGAGTTGAATAGTTCATGCTCATAATTTCGCATGAACCCTCTGAGTTGAGCATTCTTGAAATGAGTAGTATCATTGAAGTTGTTGAGTTCCAAGTATTGAGTTCTATCTATGGTTATTGAAAATCTTGAATTGAGTCGTTCATGTCCATAATTCGGCATAAACTTTATTTTGAGAAGTCTTTACAAACGTTTTAACTTTGTTTTAAGACTTAAGCTTTGAGTTGAGTAAAGAGTAAGAGTAAAGTTCATTTTCTTCAAATGATGAATGGGAACTAAGTATTCCCAAGAGTAAATGTTTTCACATTTAAAAAGAGAAGGAAACTGAGATTTCCAAAAAAGTTTTGAGCAGTTGAGTAACATCTTTTTTTAGAGAAAGATTTTGAGTAATTATCTCAAACCACAGAAAGAGTTTCCTTTTTTTTTACATATGAGCTGAGTATTTTGGGAGTAGTATTGAGCACCGATATGGGGACGAGTTTGAGTTCAGATAATTCAAAGTCTACATAAACCAAGTAGCCATTATAGGTAGAAAGGATCATACTTTTTAGATGAATCCTTAGTGCTTTTTAGCATAGACTAGTGGATCCACTTAGTTAAGGCGTTCTATATGACGGCAAAGTATATGACAGTTCTGACAACGTGGGCAAGACGTTGTATCCTCAATTGTATTTTTACATACACATTGAGTATTATTGTATTTTTTTCAATACATTGAGTTGCTATCCACAATTTTACAGCTTTCAATATATATTGCATCTTTTGCTATTGCTTTATCCTTGAGTATCATGAGTTGAGTCTTTCGAGATGAAAATCCTGAATTGAGAACCTTATTACTGAGTCGAGTATCTTATCCTTAAGTACTTCTGAGTTGAGTAAGTTTGAGTAAGTTTGGAGTATCCTTGAGTATTCCTTGAGTTGAGTAAATTTGAGAAGAGGTAAGTATGTTTCCTTTTTATCAAGTTCAAGCTTATGTTATGCTTTATAATTCCCCTTACATGCTCGTACATTCTACGTATTGAGCCATTTGGCCTGGATCCTTTCATGATGCATATTCAGGTATTCGGGATCATCAACAGGAGTTTCGTTGATACCACATAGAGTTTGAGTTAGCTATGGTGAGCCTCCTTGCTTCTAGAGGATTTTATTTACTTTTTAGTTTGGTCAGGATGTCGTGGGTCTTGTCCCGACTTCCATCTTTGTCATTTAGAGGCTTCATAGATAGACAGTAGAGTTTGAGAAGTCTGTTTCATTTATCTTGTTAAATGTTTTAAAGACTTAAGCTTCCTATTTTATGGCGAGTTGAATATATTATTTTATTCAGATTTTTTCATTTGAGTTAAATCTTTGTATTTCAGTTTCAATGAATTTTATTCTGTTTTAAGTCTTTGTATGCTTGAGTTAGTCTTCCGTTTGTAGTCAGCCAAGATGAGGGTTCAATTGGGGACGAGCAATGGTTCTCGAGTGCCGGCCACGTCCAGGGTGTAGGCTCGGGTCATGAAAAACTTGGTATTAGAGCGCAGAGTTCAAGTGTCCTAGGGTGTCTATAAACCCGTGTCGAGTAGGATCTTATCTATGGTTGTGAGGGCCCCACTTCTATAAATAAGTGACTACAGACATTTAAGAAAAGTTTTCCTTCTTTCATACTCTTAATAGTGCAATAGAGCTATGTCATAGAAATTTATCCATACTCGTGCGTTTCTCAGATTCATTCAACTACACATGATACTAGAGGTGGTTGAACAGAAAAGTCAGTCATTTATCGATGAGTTGTTCTTAGCAAGAGTCTTGAGGAAGTCATGAGACTCTAGTGGGGCTTGAGAGGAGCCCAGGAGTGAGGAAGTATGTTTAGATCTTTAGAAAAGTGAGGAAGTACTTTCTTCTCTAAGTCCTATTTCAGTTGAGATCTTTATGAGGAAGTATGTTTATAGCTTGAGTAGTATTCTCATCTAAAAATCTAGCATGATTTACGAGATCATGAGCAGTAGTAGTGAAAGATTTCAGAGTTAGAGAAAAGTATGTAGAGGTTCAGTAATCTAAGTAAGGGATATAATGTTTTGACAAGCTATGTTAATATAGTCATGCACCAAGTAAGTTAGTAATGAGGAGTTTTCCCTTATGGATAGACTAGGAAGTGATGAATTGTGAAGATTCCATCATAAGAAGTAGAGTGTGTTGTAGCTAGAAATGAGCTTGTGATGAAATGTCATTGTGTAGGTAATGACCAAGTGTTAGTGTTGAATAGAAGAGCATGGGTATTCATAAAGTGATAGATCTAAGCTAGGCTTGTGATTTGTTTGAGAGGTTCATGATGTTCAGAAGGTTATAAAACTGATCAAGTAATGAGGTATAACATAGTAGTCAAGCAATTGTATTGATATTAGGGTTTACTAATGAACATTAAGCTTGAATTTGAGATAAGCGTTATGATCGAAAAAATGGTCACATAAGGGTGATGATGTTAGTCTTGGGATTTGATCTAGTAGACTTGACATAGAGTAGGTGAGGAATTGAGATGTTAGTTGCAACAAATATGAGTGGTGCAAGTGAAAGACCCTAACCTTTAGATAACAGCAGTGAAGTGTGGATAAGTCACAAGAGCATTAAGAGGTCTACCGAGAGGGTATGTAATTAGAAGAGGTTAAGAGAAACACCTTTGAAAAAGGTCTTAGTACCTGCTTATGGAGAGTTCAGTAGTCATGAGATAAGTTTCCCCTGAGTGTTAGAGTAAAAGAAGATGTACACCAGTTAGAGATGATGGAATAGGTCCATAGCTTTCAAGTGTCAGCTTTAAACCTAAGGGGGAGATGGCAAGATGAGAAATCAAGTCAAGTGTTTGAGAGTAAGATAGTAATGAATTCCAGAGAGTATGTGAGATATGTTTTAAGAGGTCCTGTTAGAAATGGAGTTGTTAGAAGTACTAGCTTGAATGTGGTGTTGTTAAACATTAGGTGGTTCTTGATATAGGCCCAATGTGGTGGTAAAGATTAATGTTCTAGGGATGAGATTCCCTATAGAGAGGTATAGAACCTGAACCTAAGGATTTGGGTTAAGCTTGAATATAGAGAGAGCGTACCATTAGACTCAGACCTTAGTAAGAGTAACCCCATTCCATACCCAGTTCTGTAACAGCTCTCTATTCGAAAGAACTACAAAGAGTTAGATTTAGAAAAAGTCATTTTTGGAAAGAATGAAAAATCTGGAAAATGGGATAAGTTATGTTAAGTATGGTTTTTAGTAAACTTCAAATGACCATAAATCCTAGCTCAAGATGATTTAGGTGTATTTACAGATTTATTAGGAAATATCTTGGAATAATCTTTCCAACGCCGCTGAGTTTGCGCGATTCCGAGTTCGTATGAGTGAGATATGCCCATTTGAAGTTGGGTTGTTCAATTAAGGAAAGTCTAATCCGGGTTTCGAAAGGGCATTATGGTCTTTTCCATGCCCCATGAATTAATTTTGTTTTTTTGGTAATTACTTAGGGGTCTAAAATGAACTTGGTCAGTTTATGCTTTTGAAAATTAAGTTAGGGTTTTGAGAGAAGAGAAACGAAGAGGAGAAAAGAGGAGAAGGAGCAAGAATCGTCAAGTTCTTCAAGAATCACTTGTGGATTTCGTCAAGGGGTGATCCCTATGAGGTATGTGAGACATTCATAGTGTTGAGTTCATTCACCCACGCGCCAAGCATGCTTAGTTCAGTAAAATTTGTTCTAAAAAGGTTGAAAGTTTGATGTTCTTGATATGTATTGTTGAATTTGATGTCGTTCTTGAATTGGGCTGATATACAGAAGTTTCTGAGATCTTTACGTCGAGTTTAGAGTTGTTTTGAGTTAGGTTCTTGGGTACAAATGTTGGGTATCTGAATCTAAAGAGAATTGAGAAAAATAGTCAAGTTTAGGCAAATTGGGACTGGAAAATGAAGAAGGAAAAAGTCGGGCGAATCTGGGCAGTGGGGATGCGTTGCAAACCTGCTCCTCAGATTTGAGAAAAAGTTCTTCGCGGAGCGGAGCGGTCACGGACCGTTCTGCCTCAAAAGTTATTTTTGCGAACAAAAAATTAAATACATCTCCGCATTGCGGACTAGTTTCCAGACAGTGAATTCTTGATCTTTTCTCATGTTTAACTATCTAAAAACACTCCTAAACATCATGAGATCGTTCATATCACAAATAACAATTCTTGAATCCATAATTCAATTCAAGGAAAGTGAACAGTCAAAGTCAAGAGAAGTTAAGAGTCAAGTCAAGTTGAGTTCAAAGAGTTTTCCAAAAGTCTTTTACAAATGTTTTAACTTTCTTTTAAGACTTAAGTTTTGAGCTGAGTAACGAGTAAAGATTGAAGTCAATTTTCTTCAAAAGAGTATATGGGGACTATGTATTCCCAAAGAGTAAATGTGTTTTTACATATAAACGAGAAAGGAAACTGAGATTTCCAAAAGAGCCTTTGAGCTAGTTTTCAGTAAAGAGTAAGAGTAAAGTTCATTTTACAAAGATTATACGGGAACTAAGTATTCCCAAGAGTTTAAAATGTTTTCACATTTGAACAAGAAAGGGAAACTGAGATTTCCAAGAGAGCTTTTAAGCTAAATTTTTTAATAATTATCTCAAACCAAAGAAAGAGTTTTGTTTTTACAAATATATGAGCTAAGTATATTTTGGGAGTAGTATTGAGCACCAATATTGGGACGAGATTGAGTTCAGATAATTCGAAGTCTCCATAAACCATGTAGCCATCATGGGTTAGAAGGGTCATACTTTTTAGATGACACCTAAGTGTGTTTTAGCATAGACTAGTGTATCCACTTAGTTAAGACATTCTATATGACGGCAAAGTATAGGAAAGTTCTGACAGCGTGGGAAAGACGTTGTATCACCACTTAGGCTAATAGTGGTGGTTGTCTGTTAGAGAATCTCCCATATTATTATTAAATTACTTTTATGTAATTGAGTTGTTATTGCATTTCTTTAACATGTTGAGTTATTAAGTATTGTTTTAAATGCTTTGTATAAACTGCACTTTTATTGTTGTATTTACTTCGCATTTGAGTTAAGTATTCAAGAGTTGAGTAAAGCCAAGGTAAGTGTTTCTTTAAGATTTCTTTCAAGTTTATGTTATGTTTAGCATTCCAACTCGCACACTCGTACATTCAATGTACTGATGCCAGTTGGCCTACATCATCTTATGATGCAGACAGAGATAACTAGGATCAGCATCCAGCGCCTCGTTGATCCTGCTGATTAGGATGTCGTGGGTCTTGTCCCAATGTCCATCTAAGTTGTTTAGAGGCTTCATAGACAGAGTTAGTTGATGTTAGTTCATGAGTCTTTACGTTCCCTTTTCAGTTAAGTTGAGACTTGAGTTGCCACTTTGGCAGTGAATGTTATTTATTACATTCTCAGTTATTTATTAAGCAGTTCAGTTTACTATTTTGAAAGGTATTTATCTTGAGTAAAGTCTTTTGCTGAGTAAGTAAGCCAGACCAAGGGTTTGCTTGGGACCAGCAATGGTTCTCGAGTGTCGGTCCCACCTAGGGTGTAGACTCGGGGTGTGACAAACTTGGTATTAGAGCACTGAGTTCAAGAGTCCTAGGGAGTCTATGATGCCGTGTATGTAGAGTCCTAGTTATCGGTGTGAAGCGCGTCATATCTATAATTAGGAGGCTTCAACATTTTAGGAACTATCTCACTTTCTTCATACTCATTTTGTGCGATAAAGTTCATCTCTATACAGTTTCTTTCTAAGTCGTGCTTACGAGTGACCGATTGTGAGCTGACCTATGGTCGAGAGTGCCTTTATGAGGTGTTTCTTTCCTCGTGACCTAAGAGAAGCAAATAGATGGTTGCTGACATGACAAGCAGGATGAGTTTATTCGTTGTTGGATTGACTGATACGCTCAAATTACACCTCCCTAAAGAAGCATAAGCGATCGTTATCAAGTAAAGAACCCAACTTGTAGGTTGGGGTAGATCCCACGAGAAAAATGATTTAGACTTAACTTTAACCAACAATTATATTTGTTTAGTCAACATACTTCCAGAAACAAGTAGTTAAAAGGGGGATTTGTGAAGTAAATTGTAAGAATTCAGTAAGTAATTAGTAAACAAAAGTCAATTTTGGTTGTTATCAAGAAGAGACACTTAACTAGGGTATATGTGTTCCGCACAAGCTCATAGCGCAGTAATCCTAGTAATAGCAATCCCTTCCTAGTGTACTACATGCAAAGTGATAAGCTAGGTATCTCTAAATCCTTTGTCCGGCATCTATAGAATTTCACACCGCACCTTGGTCTGGCTACGTGTGTATAATTTACTAACCCTTACCTTTTCCTCATATTAGACATCACATCGATGTTTGGCTTAGTTATTACTTCGCACCAATCGACACTAGACTATTAGATAGTATCACACTAAATCTATGTTGATAATTCTTTTCTTGTTGATTACCTCATTGGTCCGGCAAGAAGCAACAAGGCGAGTTCTAACGTTGCGCACCGTTAAAAAGACTTTTAAATGAAAAAATTATCAATGCATGCAAAACACTATTCAAGAATTGCTTATTTACTATTCATACTTAGTTAATCGCTCATGGTTCCCACAACTCTAGTTGTGGAGTTTAGTTACCCATAATCATATGAACACAATTCACTGTTTTAGATTAAGGAATTATGAACTTACGTAATTGAGAATACCAAACCCAGAATTTCAACTTGAATCTCAAAAACAAAACCAAACTCAACTGAGGAAATCAAGAATTGCTAGGTTTGCAAAAATTAATCCCAAGTCACTAAGTAGAACTAAAATAATAAAGTCTAACCCCCAAAAAATGAGGTTTACATGCTCTATTTATAGAAAACAAGTCCTAAATTAAAAGGAAAAAACAAAATAAGGAAAGTTTATTCAGGCACGCGTCTTCATTCCACGAGATTGACTCACAGACCGTCAATGGATCTACGGTCCGTGAATCCCTTCGATCAGCCAGGACTAAGAAAATATTTCAGTTTCCAAAAATGAGCTTCTCTGAAGCAAATGACAGAACACCAGTACGGACCGTAGATCGATCTACGGTCCGTCGATCCCTCTCCGTAGCTCCATACTTAGAATTGTCCAAAATTCAGGTACTGGAACCCTCGCAGTCACATTCTATGGTTCAGCAGTACGGTCCGTAAATCAATCTACAGACCGTCAATGGCCATCGTGGTTCCACACTTGGTCAGATTTCCCTGATCTTCCTTCCATGCCTTACCTGATGATCTACGATCACCATCTACGGAGCGTGAATGGACTTATGGTCCGTAGATCACCTCCGTTGATGCCCTTTTCTGCATTTATTTCAGTTGTCTCTTTACTTCCGCACCTAAATATCTTTCCTGCAAAACATGATAAAAACACATAAAAACCAATACAAAAAGGCCGTAGACACACATAACTCTTAAGTGAAATGTATTAAAAATATCTTAAACTCACGGTACATCGACACCCTTAACTTAAATTCGTTGTTTGTCCTCAAGCGACGCATTAAGACTATAAACGACACTTGTATAGAAACAAGCAACTTAATCACAAGCAATCACATGGCTCTCTATCCCAACTCTCTTTTCGGGTGCAAAATCTGTTCTCTTAGACTCGACAAGCTAATTCATGCGGATCAAAATATGACAAAGATCGACCAACCAACACACAACATACACTGTTTCACTATCACCAAGGTACCAACTTTTCGACAATGGAACTAGTGCCCTTACTTCAAACGAAATCCTTTTTTTTAATTTTCACAATGAATATGAATTTGAGTACAAGAATTCATTCAACACTCACACTCAGAAGTAACTTCAAGTACAGTTAGTGCTCAATACCATAGGTTTGCCCTTATTTTCACTGCTTAGACTCTCCAAACCATATTCTAGGATCACTATAGGACTTTCTTGGTTTGTAACATAGGCTCAGGGTCAGGTGTGGTACATTTGGGTACTTCTTAGTGACTTTCTGCCCTCCTTGACATTACACTAGGTTTTCAACCTCTTTTTATCCTATTTTTGACATCCTACCGTTTTACCTTCTTTCCCTTGATTTTCTTCAACCATGGATGTGACGTTATTTCTTTGTAGCTTTTTATTTATCACTTTCATCTTTTTCGTGCGTTTTATTCTTTTTTTTAGCCTTCAACAAGCCACATCCTTTCCTCTTTTTTCTTTTTCTCTTTTTCAACATCAAACTCTTTTTATACCCGTTTTTCTTTTGGTTTCCTCTTACGTAGACACCCTCAACTTATGGATTTTCCATTGGTTGAGGTGCACAATACCTGATGGCGGATCAAGGCCGAGATTGAAGTTACTTTTTACATTAGCCACCCTCAACTTAGGCTTTTCGCCTAAGTCGAGGTGCACATGTCCAAGGAGGGACCGGGGCCAACATAGTAGATTATGGGAAGGTAAGTTGGGGTTTAGAAAGAAATGGTCTAATTTAGGCTCAAAGCATATAGATCAAAGGGAGCATTTATTTCATTTGGTTGGATTCATCTTTCAGGCAATTTGTGGACTTATCAGAACAAGGGCCTATGATCACTTCTTAGCCTCTAGAGTAGATTGTCTTAGCAGGACTAACCGGGAAAGTTCTAGATTGGTACAAAATCTGTTTGAACAATCAACAATTCTCACGCACTCTTGACACATAGTTTCATTATCAGATTACCCAGTTTAAGTTTTGCCTTATTTCATGCCATTAAGTTTATTCATTATCATGTCATACTCAGAGCCAACACATTCAACTTATCTTAGCCTACAAATTCTAGCACACATCACAAAATTTGGATGAGTACCATTTTTCATTAGCCATCAATCTTCATTCTTTTTCATGCTTCTACATATACAATCCTAACACATGCTGGTTCCACAGAAATTAAACAGTCTCTTGGGCAAAAAGAACACAGGCAAGAAAACCCAAAGAGAGGATTTATGAGTTGGGTTAATCAGACGTCACCCTATCACTTACAATCCATTTACCCCACCCCCAACAAAAATAGATGTGATTGTCCCCAATGCATACAAAAATAGTAAAAGATAATGGATTGGGTGAAGCAAACCTGTGGCGCAAAGCGTCAAAGACTCATTGACAAACGGGTGTGTCCGGTTTCCCGAAGCTCGCTGGAACAATATTTGGGTCACCCTCAGTAGTGCCCACATCATCCATCCTAGCACCCTCAGTAGTGCTCTTGGTCACTCTAATCGCACCATAAGTGGTGCTCATATCGTCCCTCACAATAGGCGGGACCTCTATTTTTGGGGCAGAACTCGATTCCCCCGCAACACTCTTACGCACACTCTGCTAGCGAACTCTTCATCTAAGATCGAAGCCTTCTTAGCCTCATTCTTATGCCTACGCTATCTCTTTTGGGATTTTTCCTCCGCAGTGCAGCTAGAACGGTGCCTCTTACCTTTGGTACGTGTCGACTCGGGCTCCTCCTAGGTGGTCCCACTGAATAAAGCATCGAACACCGTATCATCGGTCAACGCATTAGATGCAACCTGAGGCTCAACTGCAAGGGTAGCAAGAATGACATCAACGTCGACGTGGAGATTGGCTAACTCGGTCCGAAAAGAGGATAGATCTATGGTCGGGACCGGTCGCTCGAGGACTCTCAATTTAAAGGCATCGAGGCGCTTATAAATGGCTTGGACCTTCCGATCCATCATGCTTTCCATCCTTCGCTCCATTCCGACCTCCGACTCGGCTATCGAATTTTGCATCCATGGCCGGACATGGTAGAGCAGCATGGCCATCTGAGCCTCCAATTTCTGAACCCTAGCCAATGGTACAACAGTAGCTCCCAAAGGCGGGGTGGATCTAGTTGAGCTAGGAGCCCGACTCACTGCCTGAGATGAGGAGGCCCGGACATCATCAGTGTGGGCTAGAGGGGCATGCTAATCACCCTGCATCTTCTCCACAACATCTACTAATCAGCTCCCATGGGTGGCACATCAACCTGCAGCTCTCTGCGTGGTGCCACCATGTTTGCTTCATCTCGAATAAGGCCTATATCTAGTGTTCCCGTGGGCCGAATCAACTTATCGCAATGCCAGATCGGTACTCTGGAGTCCCTACATAATTGGGAAATAAGACAAGGAAAAGGGTAAGTGGTGGAGGCTTTGAAAGCCCTCTCATGTATCTGCGCAATGAGAATGCGGACAAAATTGATCTCGAATCCCGCAACCAATGCTGCTACTATGACCGCGTGGTCCCAAGTTAGTACATTGTCAGCCTTCATGGGGAAATCCGATTGCGAACCAACATTGAGAAAAAATTAGCCACAAATATGAGAGTGGCCTTCTTGATGCTCACGCTCGAAGCGGTGACCCACTCGGCTCGCACTCTGTCAGTAGCAATTTGACTAGCCAGCCAGTGTAAGAAAGTCTCTCTTTTCTCAGCGCTCCATTAGAACTCTCCGCCCCGTACAGTGTCCCATCTGTAGTCAAATTCAACCGTGTTGAGTGCCCAAAAGTGATCAGGGCCAGGACTATAGAGGAACCGACGGATGGTTGTCTCAGAGATGTCTACAGAATATCTACGCACTAGTGTAGCAGTGAGGGGTGCCTGGGCAGTGGGTCTGGCATAGAACTCCCTCACAATCTCCTCGCTATAGGTGCCTGGTTCTCAAGCCATCCACTCACACTTGTGACGTTGAAAGAGCCGATGGATTTCTGGGACGGTGTGTAGGCTCCCAGTTAGGACTCTACGCTCCTCTGTAATAAGACGATCCATCTTCTCTTTGTCATTCTTCATCTTGGCATTCCGATAAACTTGCCATTGGCCCTCAACACACCATCGGTTTGGCTCTCCAGCCACCGGATCAAGGTCGTAACTTCGTGGCACCGGGACTTCTTTCGAACTAGTTGCCTCATTAGACGAGGCATCTTTGTCATGCGACCCTGAGCCTGTGGCAGATCTAGAACCTAAGCCAGAAGCATGGGCAGGATCAGAGCCGGAAGCAGAGACGGACTCAAAGCCAGCCGTAGAACCAGCCTCAGAACCGAAAACAGAACCAGCCGGTGACCTGATCAGTGTGTTCTCCTCATCAGACTGGGAGACATTGACTACATGGTGACCACCTGCCGGGATGCATTTCGGGTAGCCTGAGGTGCAGTAGGGGATGTCCTCGTGGCCGGTGGAACTTATGTTGGATCCTTTTTTGCGTTCGTGTCTTCATCAATCAGCCTAAAAGTAGGCTGCATGGATTTTTATTTACCTTTTTTGGAGTAGGTCACTTGCTTCTTAGGCGCCATGGTACCTGTGGATGTGGAATTAGTACCAAAACAAACTCATAACACACTCGAAAAGATTTTAGAACAAAGAACGAACAAAAAAAATAAAAATTTAGACAGTGGCTTTAGTGGCCACCTACAGTGGGCATCTATGGTCCGTAGGCTGACCTACAATACATGGATCCCTTCCGTAGATCAGAGGTATCAAAAAAAAAAAAATCTCTGATGGGAACCACAGATGTGCAGAACAGTCCATAGATTGATCTACGGACCGTAGTCCACTTCCGTGGTTCCATACTTGGTAAATTCTCATGTGCCCCCAACCACGGACCTGATCAGGTCCGGATCGGGTCAGGCAACATTTAGGGTTTTGGACCCACGAGACCTCGTCTATGGTCCGTCGGTCGATCTACGGTCCATAGATGGGGACCGTAGATCACACTTGTACTTAAAAATTCAGAAACTTTACCTGGGATATACGGACACTACTGACGGTCCGTGGAATGAACCACGGACCGTCGATGGGTCCGTAGACCGCTACACCAGACCTTTTTCTGCAGATTCTGTTTTTCGCCCCTGCATATGTAGCAACCATTAGCACTTTCTTTTTACATTTTCTAGACACTCTTTAGGCATGGACCCTATGCTATGGCTAGCCAACACTAGAACAAAAATATAAAAACTATCTAAATGAGTACAGAGAAGTAACTAAACAAAGAAAACTACTAAACGGAAAACAAAAACCTAGTGTTGGCTAAATTTTACATCTTGGGTTGCCTCCCAAGCAGCGCATGATTTAACGTTGCGGCACGACGCATGCCTCTTGATTACTCAGACTTCATCAAGATGATAGGCCTCAACAACTTCTTGCACACTTTCTGCCTTTTCCAGATAGATCTTGATCCTTTGCCCGTTAACCATGAACTTTGTTCCTTCACTGTTCTCAAGCTCATCTGCTCCATGGGGGAGCACTTTTGTGAAAAAAAATGGCCCAGTCCATTTTGATTTGAGTTTGCCCGGAAGCAAGCGCAACCTAGAGTTGAATAGAAGCACAAGATCACCTATAACAAATTCTCGCTTTTCAATTCTTTGATCATGATACTACTTCATCTTCTCTTTGTACAAGGTTGAACTTTCATAAGCTTTCAGGCGAAACTCATCAAGCATATTCAAGTCATTCATTCTTTGATTAGATATGGCTCCCCAATCCAAATTTAGCTTCTTCATCGCCCACAAAGTCTTATGCTCTAGCTCTACCGGTAAATGGCAAGACTTCCCATATACAAGTTGGTAAGGAGACATACCTATGAGAGTCTTGTATGCAGTGCGATAGACCCATAGAGCATCATCAAGCTTCCTTGACCAATCCGTTCTATTAGTATTCACAGTCTTCGCCAAAATATGTTTGATCTCTCTATTGGACACTTCAACTTGCCCACTAGTCTGCGGATGGTAAGGAGTGGCTACATTGTGCCGGACACCATATTTCTCAACTAGCGCCTTGAACAACTTATTACAAAAGTGGGAACCTCCATCACTGATAAGCACCCTCGGTGTACCAAATCTGGAGAAGATATTGTTTTTCAAAAATGCGGTGACATTTTTACCTTCATTGCTGGGGAGTGCAACTGCTTCCACCCACTTCGATACATAATCAACCGCAACAAGAATATACTTCATCCCATGTGAACTCACAAATGGACCCTTAAAATCAAAATATTATTCGTGATGTATTCTAGATATAACATATCTTGGGTTCTTTGGTACATATATAAATTTTCCTCCATTAATTGTCCTAATAGTTTTATATCTTCCATAGATTCTATCAAATATTGTAAATATTTGTAGTTCATTTTAATCTGAATTTATTTCTAAATCATACCATTCTATTCTTTCGAAGTCTAAATCATGTAGGTCTATTTCATATCATTGCTAATTTAATATATCTTCTAATTCATTATCATTAAATATTTTTTCCCATATTACTCTTCTTAATTCAATTATTTCTATACCTTTAAGTATATATAAGATTAAAGTTTAATAGTTTTTTATCATTTCATCATGCATGTATGTAGTCATGTTCGTTGTTATGCAGGTTTTTTATTTTCAATTATTCCTTCCTATCATATTCATAATCGATTAAATTCATATTAGATTATTATGAACTAGATTATCTGT
>JAJOOH010024370.1:0-19272 GCA_029582605.1 Solanum gracilifrons | reverse complement strand
TCTGTGATGAATATTGTGAATGGAAGGGACGTTTGGCACTGTTTGACCCTCATGGACATCTCCTGCTCAATAATTAGCCCTAAATAGAGGCTTTTCCTAGCTATGATACTCCCGAGGCAAGCCGTCTTTAGGTGGCGGAGGACAGATTCGTTATGAGATGACATAATCGAGCTACTAATAAATCCAAACCAGTATCTTGCCGCCACATTTATATTCTTATTATCTATAGGTGCTTTGGCCTCAATCCACCTCGGGGTGTTGTCAGAAATGAGGAAAGCTAGCCAACTCTTTAAGTCATCCAGAGTCTTTGAAGAGATCATACTCTGGTACTCGTGCTCAAAGACTCCAGCCCTCTCAAACACAACATTGATATCATCGATGTTGCATCTCACTGTCCTACCTTGAACCATCACAGACTCCACCGGTCTAAACTCACTGGCCTTCTTCTTCCCATGGGGTACAAGGTCACTGTACGCAGAATAAAACTCCCGCACCCTTGTAGTAATATATGGGCCACGGGGCCTGATGAAGACCTCAAACCTGTGGAACCAGAGAGTGTCCCCCACTATCGGATGCCTGTCAACTACACCATCCGTGGACAACCTTTTTTCTTCCAAGATGGTCCTCAATACCTCTGCCTTTAACCGGGGCGGAGGAACCTGAACTAGTGGTGTTGGAATACTGTCTGTGCTGGAGCTAGCACTGAATTTGAAGTAGGAGGGGTTGGCTCTGAAATCCTAGACGAATCATGGCGAGCTGTCGAGCGTAACTTTACTTGCCAAGACTGTAACAACTAGTTGTCCTCAGGCTCAGAGAATGAATCTTGAAAATCAAATGACTCCCCCTTACTCCCGGAGTTGTGCTCCAGTGTCGCTATTATTGGCGCCTTGCCCTTTTCCTTGCCTCTCTTTGGAGGTAATTGCTTGGTGTTTACACGGTAAGAAACTGCTTCCTGATTAATCGCATTCCCTCATGAGCATTTTTGGGGCCGCATGCTACTATGATCCAAGTTTGTCCTAGCCTGAACTACAAAACACATAGTAAAATGTTAGAAATAGTCTAAGAAAAGTGTAGAAATTAAGTTGCCGAAAGACTCGCCGATCCAGTCTGCGAGTTGCCGACTCACTTAGGCGAGCTAGATTGGGCTCGCCAAAAGTACCAGCGCAAAAAATTTCCAAAGTCAAGGTATTTCGGCGATGTTTAGGGCCATCCGTCGAATCACAGACACCAATCGGCGAGCTTGGAGTAGCCCTTCGAAAATCACAGCTGAACCGCTGAAATATGAAATTAAGGGCGATCAAATGGAGATTTTGGTAAACCGTCGAACTATTCGGCGAGCTCGCCACAGCTCGCTAAATGGCCCAACATGCCAGATTTCAACCCCATTTGCCAAAATCAAGCCCCAGCTCCCGAATTCAAAATCAAACACCAACACTATTCAATTAGCACTAGACCCATACTACCCAAGCCCTTGGGTACTCAAACATCTCCCAATTTGGCCAAAATTGGAAGTTTGATAACTTTTTCCCTTAAGATTGATTTCAAAGGCTCAATCATTGGGATAATTATGTCATTTGGCATAACTCGAGGTTACTTAGACTTCACCCAACTAGACCCAAGATAAATAATCCACATCCCAAAAATTTAAAACTGATTTAAAAAACAAGACATGGGAATCAATCATTTTTAATCATTTAGGCACGCAATTCAAATCAAAATGGGCAAACAAACACATTACAGACAATTTAACAAATTACCCAGCATGAAACAACAACACAATTGCCTATTGCATTCAGGTTCAACCACAAAATTAAAGTGCAGGATTCGAAATGCCAACCTTAATGCCGAATTTTTAAATTGGAATAGCTAGGCGGAAAATTTCCAATTTTGAGCATGCGATCACACAAAAATACGGGCAAAAGAGTAAAATATGGAAGATTTAAAGTGCGGGTGAAAATGTACGACTGTAAGAAATGAGAGAAAATGAGGGTTTTTGGAATTTTAAACTATTTGCCCTTTCAAACCATTCCGTTCGCGACACTATCAGTGGAGTAAGTTGTGGTCGCCAACCCACTTAGCCATGCACCGAGTGGTACTTAACCTCGCCGAGTTTTATATGACTTCCACTAAATTTGAGCAATTCAAATGATGGACAATGTCGGGCTCACAGACATATTTGGCGAGTCGCCGGTTAAGAATTTAGTCCATCTAGTTTTATAGAGTGCCCATTAAAGCTTGGTGTTTCCAACGGCGGTCCAAGTCGGGGATCGCCGACCTGTTCGGCGGTTCGCCAAATGGACTTTTGGCTCGCCAAATTACCCATTTTCCAACACTCTTCACCTTTCAACCTACACAATCAACACCCGTTATTCAAAATCAAAAACTAAATCATTAAGAACTTGGGTTGCCTCCCAAGAAACACCTTTTAACATCGTGGCAAGACGAGGATACCAAATCAAGATTCATTTTTAAGGTTTACCATTGTGTCACTAGTTAACCCCTCTTGTTGGCTTGGATTCAAATGAGAAGAAATTTGACCCATTTGGGTCTCCAGATGCTTAATAGATACTGAATGAGAAGTAACCATCTTATTAAAAGTTGAGACATTCTCTTTAAACTCTTTCAACACTTTGTCTTACCCTTCGACTTTGTTGAGAATGTCTGAGAGCATATTTTATGTACGACCACCTTTAGATTCCTTGGGATTTTGACACTCATGGGGAGAGACATACCTATCTTTGGCACCCTCCCTTTCCTTCCATGTCTATGTAATATAGATTACCTCAAGGATATCTATTCACGAACTTCAAGGCTTTGATGGAATGTTCACAAGGATGGAGTCTGTTGAGGATGTATGGATGACGAAAAGGGAGTTCCATGCCTTTCATGGGAACATATGCACCTTGAAGGAGCTCCAGTTCGGCAACACTATGCTTGGATAATTGCTTGGAGCATGGGAGCCCTAACTAAGTGAGGAGGAGCAATTGAAGATGTGCTCCATTCGGCAAGAGGAAAACAACTTTGGCGACTCGCCAAACGTTTCCTGTGAGGTTCCCAAGGTCGCCAACTAGTCCAAGGAGCTACAAAAGGGAAAGCTGACCATTCGGCAAGATGGAGACCATTGGCGCATCACCAAATGGATTGGGTAATGGTCCCCAGACAGCCCAAAGTTCCAGTAGCTTCCCAGCCAAGGCAAGGAACAGAGTTCCTCGCCGAGTCCATTGTGTGCATCGCCGATCCTTCAGTCGGGCCTAACTTGGCTCCCCCATTGGCCCATTTCGGGTCACTTTGGGGCCATCTTCGTAATAATGCCTAAACCTATAAATAGGCTTTTAGGGGTTTATTTTAGGGAAGACTGGTTTTAAATATTGTGGTTGTAAACCTAAACTCCTGTGTGAGTGTTTGAAAGCTTGGTATAAGCTTTTGTTGAACATTGTTTAGAAACGGGGGTTGCTTGAGATATTGATTCCTTTGAGATCATGGTAAGAGTTAGGTGCTTCTTGTTAGATTAACGAGCTGAGGTCTTTGGGTTTAATATATATTCCTAGGTTGCTCTTTGTTTCCTCTTTTTGTGTCTATCTATTTATCCTTTATTTCTTGTATTTGTTTTCTGCTGTTTATTGTGATTCTTCTTGTGAGATTTACATTATTTGGTATCAGAGCAAGGCTTAGATTCGTTCTTATGAATTAGAGTCTTAGGTTGTTACAAAAAAAAAATTTCCTAGAAAGCACCAAAAATAGTTTGTTGATTTGAGTCTTTTTTGAAATTTCTAAGGTTAGATTAGTGATCCCTAACATTATTTGATTTTAGATCTAAGATTTGGTAAAGTTTGGAGCTATATTGAACAATCCACCATTGTTAGGTGAAGAACCTTGAAGAACTTCAAATGGGTTTTTAGATTGAGGTCAAATTGGAGACTCTTGGGTATTGGGGTTTGATCTCTATATCCTTAGGAGCACATAGCTGAAATTTGGGTTAAATGGATTAGAAATCCATTGGGTTTGAAAATTGGGTGTTCTTCATGTTCATGGTGTTCTTCATGACTAGAAGAAAGAAGGAAATGCGTTTTGAAATCTAAAGATTTTGGCAAGGAATTGATTGATAAAAAGTGTTGGGGTTTCCTTTCTATATCTAGGGGAGCTTGTATCTCAAATTTCATGAAATTCTGAGTTAAAATCGTTGAGTGTTATATTTTGGGTCTTCATAGTTGTTCTTGAAGTTCTTGAAGAACATTAAAATCTTCAAGGAAGGAATCTTCAAAACAAAAAGAGTTTCATCCAAAAATGAAGAAAGAGAAAGTGTAAAGGTGTTTGTAAAAGGATAATTTACCTAAAAGGGTAAATACCAAAGGACAAAGGAAGTGGGAACCACATCAGGCCAATTTTTGGAATTGTGCAAGGGCAGCCTGAGGAATTTGAACGAATCCCGAGTTGTATCACCCATTCCACTCAGAGCCTCGCCCTTGGGGCAGCTAGGTCGCCGAGTTAGACCTCATTTTGGTGAACACACTAGAAATTTGGGCGAGCTAAGCCCTGGTCACCGAATCTATTTGGCGCATCGCCGAACTTCCACCCAGATCGCCGAGTTGCCTTGTTCGTTTGTAGAGTTTGGGCGAGTCAATCTTCAAGTTGGCGAGCTGAACTTCACGTTAGGCAAAGAAAATAGGGCATTTGGCGATCGAAAGCTCATCTTATGACCCTTTCTTCTCAGGTCCTAATTCTAGTTTCTTTTATTTTCTTTCTAGTTCATTGTCATGAATCCTAAACTCATTTTTAACTCGTAACAACTCTACTTGTTGACTATTGGTTATTGAATTCACTTCTTTGTTAGTACCTTTTCGTTGTGTGCTTTTATTCATTTTTACTTCGTAGTTAACTTCTTGATTCAAGTCTGTTTGCTTAAATCAAGTCATCCGTTCTTCATGTAATAAAAATCTATTCTGACCAATAGTAGAAATCGAGACCTTGTGATCAACTAAGTATAAGCAATCTTCAACATTAACCGCACCAATTTGAGAGGCATTCAAAGGTGTCTAAACATGAGCAATTGTGAGTTCATTTTACTAACACTAACATTGTTTGTTGTCTTTGTGAATTATCATTTTATAGGTACAAATGAGTAATAAGGAAGCATGTCCTTGATAGCTTCAGACACATGTGAATATGGTGGTGATTATGAGGGTTATGATGATAGCCAAGATCAAGTGTCGAAAGGGAATGAGAGCTACTATTCCGGAGGAGAATATGAGAGAAATTTTGAACATAGCTCTTATGGCAAAGATGTAGAAGAATGCTCTTGTGGTGGTTCCTATGATGATGTGGGAGCATGTGAGGGGTCTTACTCACACTACGAAAGTGAAGATGGTTTCTTTAATTATGCCGGAACATGGTACACTTCCCACTCCCAGGGTGAAGGTAAGGTTAGGTATAATACTATATTATATATGAAGTATGAGGAGCATGCCCCTAAGGCTTGTGAATATTCATATTCCTACTCTTGTGCTAATACTTACCCTAGTCGAAGTAGTGTGTGTGGCTACACTAGCTCAAATCAAAGTCATCTGAGGTGAAGGAGAGAGTGTGCAACTCTAAAGTCTAAGGATACTTTATCCTATAATTCTCATGGAAATGCACACTATTCAGGATTTGGGAACAAAGGTAGGTATGAAGGATGTGTCAAGGGTCTCGGTTCCAAAAGGATTGAATTTCCTATCTTTAAGGGATGGCGTGATCCCAAGGCATATCTTGATTGGGAGTGGCAATGTTAGCAGATTTTCCAACGCCATGATTTGGGAGGTCCAGAGCGACCCTTGTATGCCCTCTCTCATTTCAAGGTTCTTGCATTAAGTTGGTGGACTCAAGAGGAAAGGCTCTGTGCACTCCAAGGAAATACTGACCCATTGACATGGGAAGAATTGAAGAAGCTGATGAGGTTCAAGTATGTGCCAAAAGGGTACATCAAGCTTTTCAATTTGGATCCAAGAAGACCAGTTCTTAGGACAAAGGTTGGAATTTGTGGGGCTTTGGGACTTGACCTTGTCCTCAATGATGGGTACAATCTAAACTACATTACTCCAGAGGTGGTATCCTACTTGGGGCTACCTCGACTACATAGGCCTTATCCATACACCATGGAATGATGTAAGGTTACATAAGGGGTAAAAGACATTTTCACATGCGGTAAATACTATGAGGAGGTTTGGTGTGATATAATGCCCATTGCTTCTTATCACTTAAGTTTGGGGGCCAATTGGTTTACTGAACATAGGATCCCAAACAAGCAGAATGGGTTCAAGTGTTTTGTGGATCATTAAGGAACACCTCTATTACCTTTTCCGAAGGGGAAAAGTGAGAGACAAAAGATTGAGAGGAGTAACGGAAAGCAAGGTGGCAGCCTTAGAGTGGAAATAGGAGAGGTTGAGAGGAGTGAAGTGAGAGTTTTTCCACAATCTCAATCTAACATTTATGTTCATCCTTCACTTGGTAAGGATTCTTATGTAGGTAAAAGCATGACAAATGAAGGAACACAGGTTCCCAACAAAGAGCCTACAATCGAAGGTGTGATGGATGCACTTAGGGGATGTCCCAACATCCAAGGTAAATAAGATATTTCTTGCCGGCCTCAAGGTACAATAGGTAAACTTAGCACTTTTACCATTACAAATGAACAAAGTGTGAATGTTATCTTCTCTATATGTGAGCCTATTTTTTCTTTACCATGTGTTGATAATGTGTTGATAATGTGAAGTCATTGAGGCCGCCAATGAGATAGAGATGGAACTCAAGGAGGAGAAAGTATCGAAGTACAAGAGTAGTTCATCTTCAAATTCTTGGAGTAAGAACAAATGGGGAGCTAAAACATCATTGGGTTGGAACAAAGGTACGGATTTCAAGAAACCTTATGAGAAAAATCCCTTTGAAGGAAACAGTCCAAATTACCCACCAAGAGGGAAAGGTAATAATGACCCAACAAATGTATCTAAAGGTATCAAATGTTGCAAGTGTAGAGGATGCGGTCATATGCTGTGTTAATGTCCCAATCGGTTTAATGTTCTAATTCAACGAGGGGAAATATATCTTGGTGAAGAGGATGAGCAAGAAGAGGGTTATGAAGAAGATGCTCAAGAGTAGGATGAGTTTAAAGCTGAGGAAGATGAGGAACAAGATCCATGTGGGGGCAAAGATGTCGTCATTCCTAAAAGTTTGATAAGGAAGGTACCAATTGAAGAAGATTGTTCTCAAGAAGGAGAGAATATCGTTCCTCTATATGTAGTAAGTCGAGTAATGATTAGTAACGCCATGGATGACCTGATCCAAAGAGGCAATCTATTTCACTCTAAGTGTCTCATCAAGGATAATGTGTGTTTCTTGATCATTGATAGTGGTAGTTGTGCGAATATTGCTAGCACCGCTTTAGTGGAATTCTTGAAACTTCCTACCACTAAGCATGCTACACCTTATAAGCTTCAATGGTTAAGTGAGTGTGGAGAATTAAGAGTTCATCGACAACTGTTTATCAAGCTTAAGATTTGGAAGTACCAACATGAGGTCTTATGTGATGTAGTCCCAATGCAAGCTTGTCATGTATTGCTCGAGAGGCCTTGGCAATATGATCGTTCAACCACACATGATGGGAGAAGTAATAAGTATTCACTTGTGTTGGATGATCATAAGTATGTCCTTTACCCTATGTCACCCTCTCAAGTCAATAAAGTGTATCAAAGGCTAAGTGAGTTGAGGGAAAAGAGTAGGAGTGAAGACGGACATGTGGAGGCCAAGAGCAATGAAGAGGAGAAGAGGAGGAAGCTAAAGGGAAAGGCCCACATATTGTTGGCTAATTACAAAGAGATAAGAGAGGAAGTTTAGTCCAAGAGTTATTTGATCATCATCACACAAAGGGATCATGTTTTGCAAACTAACAAATCCCATTCTTCTCTTCCCAATTCTATTTCCTTTCTTTGGCAGGATTATGGGGATGTCTTCCCAAAGGAGCTTCCAAATTGGATTTCCCCCTCTCCGGGTAATTAAACACCAAATTAATTTTGTGTCGGGATGTCAATTGCCAAACAAGCCAGCCAATCAAAGCAATTCGGAGGACACTAAGTAGCTATAAAGGCAAATTGAGGAACCCCTCAACAAAGGTTATGTGAAGGAGAGCATGAGTCCATGTTTTGTGCTGGTTCTATTTATTCTAAAGAAAGATGGAACATGGTGCATGTGTGTTGATTGTCGAGCCATCAACAAGATAATGGTAAAGTATCATCATTCTATCCCTAAGTTAGATGATATGCTTGATGAATTCAGTGGCTCTTTTGTGTTTTCAAAGATTGATCTTAGGAGTGGTTATCATCAAATCCGGATAAACCCCGGGGATCAATGGAAAACTACATTCAAGACCAAGTTTAGTCTATATGAATGGTTGGTGATGCCTTTTGGTCTCACTAATGCTCCTAGTATTTTCATGCGTCTCATGAATCATGTGATGAAACCCTTTATTGGGAAATTTTTTGTTGTCTATTTTGATGATATCTTGATTTATAGCAAGACCATGCATGATCATGTTGAGCATTTGAGATGTATGTTTGATGTGCTTAGGAAAGAACAACTTTATGATAATCTTGATAAGTGTTCATTTTATGTTGATGAAGTTGTCGTCTTAGGATTTGTTGTGAGCTCAAGGGGGGTTAAAGTTGATGAGTCTAAGATAGACGCTATTAAGAATTGGCCATTTCCGAAATCCATAAGCGATGTTAGAAGCTTTCATGGGCTGGCTAGTTTTTATAGGCGGTTTGTCAAAGGTTTTAGCACCATAGCATCCCCCTTGACAGAGGTAATCTGAAAGGATAAACCTTTTAAGTGGGGAGAGGAACAAGCCAAAGCTTTCGAGGCTTTAATGTCCATGCTTAGTTCCACTCCTTTTTTTCAATTGCCTGATTTTGACAAAATGTTTGAAGTGGAATGTGATTCTAGTAAAGTAGGCATTGAAGTCGTCTTAATTCAAGACCGAAAGACCACTGCTTATTTTAGTGAAAGCCTTAAAGATGCTACTTTGAATATTTCCCCTTATGATAGTGAATTGTATTCCTTGATTAGGGCTTTGAGTAATTGACAACACTACTTGTGGACCAATGAATTTGTCATTAAGACTGACCATGAATCCATAAATCATATTCAGGCCCAAGGAAAGTTGAACAAAAGGCACGCCAAATGGATTGAATTCCTTGAAACTTTTCCTTATATAATCGAATACAAAAAGGGAAAGGAAAATATGGTGGTCGATGTCTTATCCATAAAACATGTGTTGATAAATACTTGTCTTCTAAATTGACTGGTTTTGTATGTTTGAAGGCATTGTATCCCGAGGATCTCATGTTTGCTCATATCATCAAAGATTGTGAGGAATGAGAGAGGGAAAGGTGGATTAGGAATAGTTCTTTTACTCCTTGTTGAAAGTTTGATGGTTTTTTGTTCAAAGGCAAAAGACTTTCTGTGCCTATGAGCTCTTGGATAGAACTTTGAGGGAGACAGATAATGGGGGCTTAATGGGTCATTTTGGTATTGACAAAACTAGGGGAATTCTTGAGGAACAATTCTATTGGCCTAAAATGCACAAGGATGTTGTTAGAATTTGTGTCCAATGTGTTCAATGTTGTTGTGCTACGTCACGCCTTCTTCCTCATGGTTTATACACTCCACTCACCACCCCTCAAAGACCTTGGCTTGATATTTCAATGGATTTTGTTTTGGGCTTGCCAAGGACAAAAAGAGATAGAGATAGCATCTTTGTTAGTGATTGATTTTCAAAGATGGCTCATTTCATTGCACGTCATAAATGTGATGATGCTTCCAATGTGGCATCTTTTTTTGTTGAGCATGTTGTTAAATAGCATGGAATTCCCCCAACCATTGTAAGTGATAGGTATCAAAAAATCGTTAGCCACTTTGGAAGGAATTGTGAGGTAGACTTGGTACTAAGTTGTTGTTCTCAACTTCTTATTAGTCGCAAACTGATGGTCAAACTAAAGTTCTGAATAAGACCTTGGGTTCTATTCTTCGTGCCATAGTGCACAGAAAGTTGGCTTCGTTGGAGGAACATTAGCCTTTAGTTGAGATTGCTTATAATCGAGTTATTTATAAAACTATTGACATGACTCCATTTGAAGTAGTTTACGGTCTTAACCCCCTAACCCCTTTAGATCTCACTCCTCTTTCTCAAGATGTTGTGTTAAAGTTAGATGGGAATAAGCGAGCTGAAGAAATGAAGAAGCTTCATGAAAAGGTGCAATTGCACCTAGAGAAGAAAAACCAAGAAGTAGCCAAAAATGTTAAAAAGGGCGGCAAAAGGATTGTGTTTGAACTAGGCGATTGGGTGTGGGTACATTTTTGCAAGGAGCGATTTCCCACTCATCATAAGACAAAACTGATACCTAGAGGTGATGGACCATTTCTAGTGCTTGAATGACTCAATGACAATGCCGGCAAGGTTGGTCTTCCTCCGTAGTATTGTGTGCACAACACTTTCAACGTGTGCAACTTGTCACCAATCCCAACTATTGGTGATGATGATCCATCGAATTTGACAAATTCTTTTCAAGAAGGAAGAATGATGCAATCTGGATTACATCGAGGCCAGTCACTAGAAGTAAAGCACGAGACGTTCAAATGATGTAAGGGTTGTTCATGAAGTTGGAAGTCCTTGAGATAATATTGATGCCAAAAAAGGGATTTCATTCCTTGAATATCGCATGGGGGAGTACTCATCATTTTGGCGAGCCAGAGCCAATCGGTGGATTGCCCAAGCCCTTGGGCGATGACCCCTGATGAGTTCACAAATTGGACTCATTTAGGGCTATATTTTACTAGAATTTGTGTCCTCAAATGCTTATTATCTCAATATCTGATGAAAACCCTTAATTTTCAGGTATTTGAATTTTTAAGGAAAGCATGGACACTACATCGCAAAAAGGAACAAAAAGACTAAAGAGAACGAAGAAATGAAGGCCTAAGGATCACTGAGTCCAGTTGGCGAGTCACCGAAGGGTCTTACTTTTCCTTTTGTTCCAATGTTCTAAGCCGTGAAGGAAAGGATTAAGTCGGTGGAAAAAGGGAGCAGTCGGCGCATCACCGAGAAGTTCCGTGAAGTAGTACCATGTCACCCAATGACCCAGTGCACGACGATGCTAAAGGTTGGTGCAAGACGGTGATGAGCTACACCAAAGGGAGAATCGCCAAGTTGGTCGGCAATTTTGACTAACGATGCCAAATGATACGCTTCAGCACAAATCTGTGGTAACTATAAATACTAGTTAGAGTTGTAGCTTTAAGACTCAAACAATTATTATAATTTCATATAAAAAAGTACTTTTTGATATCTTTTCTCTAAGTTTGAGAGAGTTTTGAAGACTTGAAGATCCAAAGGGTTTCATCTTCAAGATTTGGGTTTGGGTCTCTTGGATTCTTCAATTTTGGCATTTATCAAGTCTTAAATTTTCATACCCAGTTGAATACGAGCTCAATTTTGGTATAAATTTCTATATCTCATACATGTGTGGCTAAAAACCCCAATTCTTGGGGTGTGATTTAGTGAATATGGGTGAAGATATTTGTTGGGTCTTGCTTGTTGATAGTTTAATCATAGTTTAATTGTTATTTCGTTTAGTAGTTGTGGATTAATTTAATGAATTTGTAGTTGTAAATACAAGTTTATTTATGTGTTTTCAACTTGCTCGAGAGAGAGGTCGTAAAACTAAAACTACTAAATTGATAGCTTGTGTGAGTGGGTCGACATGAGGTTCAGCTCAGGAGAGTGAACCCTAGTCCCATGTACACACACTCAGCTCGAGAGAGTGAGTGGGTTAAGGCAGAGGTTGTTCTTAATGCGGCAAGCGGGTGTTCGAGAGGAACCCTCTTGAAACAGGGTAAGTTACTCGAGAGAGAGCTTATCCCCCTTAAAGTTTAGTCTAGTCACAATTATTTTATGAATCTTCTATCAAAAGCATGTACCCAATAATCTAGCTTCACATGTATTCCCATCACATCCCAAGAATCGCCTCTCATTCCTTAGAGATCCTTGTTTATTTTGTTGTTTTTACTTACTAGTTACAAAACCCCATTGTTAATTGAAACTCCTGTGTCCCCCTTTAATTTACAATATTTTTAATCGTTAATGTGTTTAGCTACGACTAATTAAAACAAAATTTTATTTTTCTATTAATTCTCAAAACCACTCTCTTGGGAACAATTCCAACCCTTGCTTGGGTTACTAAACTATTGTACGATTGTAGACACTTGCATCATAAGTTGGGTCTTGATTACACAAACATCAACCCCAACTCGCCCAAATCTATAGAACGTGGCTAGGAGTATTACCCAACAAGAATCAACACCGAGCAGAAGGGCGGATCGTCGAGTCTACTAGGCGAGCCAGACCTGGCTAGCCCTTTGTCACTCTCTAGTCAGTTTTGGGCCATTTCACCTAAAACTATAAATATCTAGTTTGGGTTCATTTTTTAGGTAAACTCGATTGAATATTGATGACTAAAAACTCATGTTTGAGTGTTGAGAGCTTGGTTAACCTTTCGTTGCCTTTTGTTTAGAAATGTTGGTTGCTTGGGATATCAATTCCCTTGAGGTCATCATAAGAGTTAGGTGCTATAGTTGGATTAACGAATCGAGGTCATTGCATTTAATATACCCTTTGGTTGCTTTTTGTTTCCTCTTGTGTGTCTATCTATCTATCTTTACTTTCATGTATTTTTCGATTTCTGCATTGTATTGTGATTCACCTCATAGGTATTACATCAGTAAGACTCTCACCACTTTTCAAAAATGGTGTTTCAACACCCAACTGCGTTATACTTACGTACATCAATTTTATTACCATATGGAGGTATAAAATAATGTCCTTTACCAAAACTAAGTACGACCATCCCCCCAATACATCTCAAAACTTCACCACAAACACAGCCCTAAACCTTTCTAAAATACTCAACAAAACACGAACCTACGACTTCGTATCATTATCCCATGAATTTATAGTAAAATTGTCATGACCCAGGGGCACCCCCTAGACGTAAACTCAACCCCGAAGGGGTCTAATACCAACCCTTAGCATCATAACATAAGATCATATAAAAGTAGGGAAAATTTGAAACTTTCTTTAAAACCAAACAAGTGAAAATATTTCATAAAAGCGGAAGTCTTTACTAAAACATTTTTTCTCAAACGATCTATGAATAATATGAATAAAAGTATTGGGACCCAAACCATAATAAGTATAAAACATAGTAAATGATATAAAATAAACGTAATGGGTTTGTTGTCGAAGCAATGAGGATTCACCAATTCTCCAAGTCTTCAAACGCCTTAGAAACCTAGCCTCCATAGCAACTCAATCTCCAACACCCTACATTGATTAGAATGTAGGCAATATGCGTTAGTACAAAATGTATGAAGTATGAAAGCTAACATACTAACATAAAACATCTCAAAATAGTTAGTCAACATAATCCATAATCATAAGAGATAATAACGTATTCATAACATAAACTTAAATAAAGTATCATCACATCAGAAGTTAACATAATACAGGGTATATGAACAAAAGGTCTAAATCATATTTATAACATATATATTACAAGTGAACTACTTCACAAGCCACCTCCAAGCATACTTGTGCAAGGCAAAAATAGCATCCCATAATACTATCCAAGCTAAGTACCTCTCTTTTGTCATTCTTGGGCATAGTCCACCTTCATAGTCAAGACTTAGGTTTTCATGTCATAAGAGCATTAAACTCCCTAGTAACCTCAAGGCACACTTGTGCAATGCATGTGTGGCATCCCATAATACCACACACACTAAGCATATCTTGAAGTCACCCTATTCATATTTACCATTTCTCGGTGTCACTATAGACCTACTTCATATTGACAAGGAACTATCAACTTAAGTCAATTATATCATGGAAGGAAACTATAGCAACGATCTAAGCTAGACATACATCATATAAGAGGGCACTTCATAAGTAGCTTCAGGTCATACTTGTGCCATGTATGAATGGCATCCCATACTAACACTCACACTAAGTACTTCCTTTAGACTAGCTTATTCAATGCTTACTATTAATCATTCTAGACTATCAAAGAATAGCACATACTAGGCTTGACCTAACTACTATGGAAAACACCTTACCATGCAATCCAAGCTATCCTAGGAAGGATACAAGTATACCAACCTAGCCACCATACAAACATTAAATAGGATGCAAGATACCCTTAGGGGAGTATTATCCCTCAACCCTAAGATATCCTTAGGAGAGTATGGTGTCTCAATCCTAAACTAGCATGAATTGGTCTTGGCGTAACCAAGTCAAGCTACCAAGAAGGCATTCTAACAATCCCAGTTCAAGCTGGCCATAGGAGAGTATATATCGTCAATCCTAGGCTACCATGCCTATACTAATACAAGCTACCATGAAAAGCATCCTATCAATGCCAGATCAAGCTAACCTTAGGAGAGCTTAATTTCTCAATCCCAAGCTACCATGAGATCTACCATCCCAATCTACATAATTCAACTATCCATGAAGGAATAATAAAACTCAACCTCAATATATTATATTCTAACAAACATTATTCATCTTAGATGATTAACCTTTCACATTCCACATACAAGCATTCATGTAGTTCTAGGTAGGTCATGTGGATAAAATCCTTCCACCATAACTCTATCTAGGTTATGTACCAATTCTATGCAAGCTAATTAATCATATTAGGCTTACTCTTTAAGCCCTAGTGACCAACATTATGACTTCAAGCCCTACATTCAAGCTTTACTCCACAATCATCATACTAGTCTAGATCACAAGACACGTTAGCCCTACGCCTAGGTCATATGCAATTCTAAGCCTAATTCATCAAAAGTCCCAATTCTTAATCAGTTCAATTCATGTTCTAACATACATGCATAAGCCTAGTTAAATTCATTATTTCATATTCCCTATTCCCATTCTTAGATAAGTTCTGTACATGATTACAACTCAAGACAATTTATCAAGAATCATCAATTTCTCATCCAAAGGCATAAACCCACGTACTTTCAATTCTAGGTTTAAACAAGAAATTCACATAAATTCTTCATAATATCATGATTCAACACTAAATTAATCATATATGAGTAGTATACAACCATTTGGAATCATACCCACCTAAAACCCATACATTGGAAGTAACCCTAGCTTGATTGAAGTTATTCTTAAAAACTTAGGTGAAATTGTAGGGGACTCTATGGGTGGAAGAACCCATAGATGAAAAGATAAACATACCTTAATCCAAGACCTAGCACAAGCCTTTAGCAATGGAGCCTTTGTTTTTGACCTTAGCTTCAACCCTAGCTTCTTCTTCAATTGTGGTTCTTCGAGAGAGAAAAATATTTTATGGAGAGGATGAAGTTGAGTTTTCTTTAGATTCCAGGGAGAATGACTTAATTAAGGAAAACTTAGGTCTAATAAGCTTATTAGTTTCTAGGAAAGCAATAAAACAATTATGGTCAACTTTGGTAAAGAACTAAGGACCCCTAACGTTCTAACTTAAAAATTACAAGTCTTCACGACTTACCTTGGCCTTTGCACCCTCATGGCTCGCCAAGGGCACTAGGTGACTCACAAAGTGGACCCTTGGCTCGCCTAAATTTCCAGCAAGCTCCTTCAAGGGGAAGTTCACTAGGCGATCATGGAGGGCCGATGGGCCATTCAACAAGTAGGTTTGCGATCTATGACTTAGCTCGCCCTTTGTTCCAGAACCAAGGACAAAGGGACAGACCACTAGCTGACCTTAAGTGCCTCTTTGGCGCATCGCCAAGTGACTTGGGCGATCAAGCTTCCCAATCGCCAACAAGGCACCTAGGAGAACAAGTTCTCTTTCACTCTACCTTGATAGCTTAGGCCCTTGCAACCCTATACCATTCCATAGATAGTCCTTTAAACTATGGGGTCTAACATATATCTTGACGTTCAACTACTAAGCCCCGCATTCAATGTACGGAAAGTTTTATCTATGACTCTAATCACATACATCATACCTTAGAACCCTAGATTGAGGCTCTAGTTTGGTCTACTAGATTCCGAGGTGTTACAAAAACACGTAGAGAAACCTCAACCAATCTAATATATATACTGAGACAAAAATGGGGCAGTAACCTTACCTTCTGTTCGTGAAGATTCTTATACTCTTGACTCTGAATTCATAAATAACTTAAACTTTCCTTCAAATTGAACCAAAGAATAGGATAAATCTCTTTGAAGTTGATGAAAAGTGTGACTGCCACGCTTGGAGAGTGCTTTCCTACACTTTAAACTTAAAGAACATCATTTCCACAACCTTCCATGGTAGAATTTAGTAAAACACATGAATTATCTTACTTACCTTGGCATTAAAAGAAGGAGAACTTTAAGAACCCTAGAGGAATATAGGGGTGGCTGCTTGAAGGCCAAAAGAGAGATTGAATGAGAATTCATAGAATCTGACTTTTGCAATTCTTTAAAAAATGAATAAAAAGATCAGCTAATCTTAATTTTATGACCCCACTTTTGCCGCCTCATACTGCTCATTTTGGACCAGAATTTGGTCAAGTAGGTGATGCACCTACTTGGTCATTTTAAGCATGTCAACAAGTCCAAGTAGATGATGCACCTGCTTGGTTTGATAAGCTAGTCAAAAAGTCAAAGTAGGTGATGCACCTTCTTGGACTTTTAAGTTGGTAAAAAACTCCAAGTAGGTGATGGACCAGCTAGGTATTTTAATTTGATCCATGTACTCTAAGTAGGTGATGCACCTACTAGCATTATAAATGCAATCAAGCAACTCACTTATATTATTCCATTTTCCAATTCTTAATTCCTTAATATTTAAGATCAAATACCACTTACTATCCCGAGTTTAAATACTTTCATCCGAAGATAACTTAGTCATATACGTATTGAAAGGTACATGGTGCTACACTTAGAATAGGCTGGACATTATATACTTTAGGTTGTTTTGTATTGCCTCGTAGTTATTACTTACTCCTTGTGGGGCTTGTTTTTGGGCGTTCTTCTTTTGTTGATGCTTTTGACCTTGGTTACTTGTTGTAGTTGTGGGTTGGTTCTAGTTGTGTCCAACCTGGGACTGGAGTGGTGTGATTAGGGTAGGGCATCATCCCTTTGAGTTTTTCCCCCTTTATTGATCTGAAATCTCTTCTTGATCCATATTCTTATGGATTAGCAGTGGGTATGTTGTATCCTTATTGAGCTTATGATTATATTGTTGGGTCTGAGGCCACATGTGAGGAACAATTGGATCCTATATTACTACTCTTGCTTTGGTAGTGTTGTTTCATTAGCTATATAATTATTTGATTTTGAGTACTTTGTTTGGATCGTGGTGATTGCATGCATTGTATTGTTTGCTCATTCTCATTGCTTTTATTGTACGATTCTGGCCCATGTATTAGCATATTTATCATTTATAATGAGATACTATTTTACTTAGTTTTTATTCTAAACAGATTTTAACGGGAGTCGTACCACCGGGATCACTTGACTTACTAATTATTTAGATTACGAGGCGTTAAAGACGTGCTCCATTTTCTATTTGAGTTATTAGAGGCATCTGGGATGTGCTCAGGTTTTACTAACTAGTCGGCGTGTCGATGCCCTTTTATTCATGCTTTTGGTTTTTCCAGCGCCCCTGAAAGTGTACTGGTTGGGTAGGCAGCTCCATTATTGGTTACTCATAATTCTAGGCCGTTACTTTTGGTTCAAGGATGATGCTCACAATTCGAGGCCGTTATCTCCTTTTTGAGGCTGATGTTAACGGTTCAAGGCCATTTTTTCGGTCTGAAGCTGATGATTTGCAGTTCAAGGTTGTTACCTTTGGTTAGAGGTTCAAATGGTTAGGGATGACTATGTTGCTAACCATGCATTCATATGCATTGCCTATTTCCAGCATACTTGTGTTGTTTGTACCCTCCTGTTTATGGTGGCTGGTTGGGTTATGTTTGTTGTTTGTATCTTCCTAGCTTATAGGGGTCCAGTTAGGTTATTGTTTTACTATATTTTGTTCTCTACTATTGTTTTATAGTTACCTGGTAGGTTTTGACTTTAGAATTGTGGTTGTGGGTCCTCCTGACATTAGGTAGTTGACTTTGTATCTTAGATGCTTATTATTAGCTTGCTGGCTTGTGATCCAGGTACATTCTTGACTCCACTTCTTACCCCTTGTTTCTTGTTTCTATTCTTTATTTCCTATCTACTTTAGTATCTCTTTTATAGATACTTATGATATGTTTTCCTTATTACTTGTTGTTTACGCTTGTGTTATCTTTTGAGCTTAGTCAGTCTTTGCCTTCTGAGTCACTATTTAGGTTGGTTTTGTTATCATTGATGATTGACTAAAGAATCCCGAACCTACAGATAATATTACTTTTGACAAAGTCATCCACAACCTTCTTTGTCACTTATTTGTGAGAGGTGGCTTCAACCCATTTGGTGAAGTAGTCTATTGCAACCAGAATGAATCTATGTCCATTTGACCAATGACGTCCATGCCCCAAGTTATAAAGGGCGAAGGTTAAGCAGTAACATGGAGTTTGTTAGGAGAAAATCGGATCATATCTGCATGAGTCTGACATTGGTGACATATTTGAACATAGCGAATACAGTCTGCCTCCATAGTTAGATAGAAATATCCCGATCTCATGATCTTTTTTGCCAATATAAAACCATTCATGTGAGGACCACATGTTCCTGCATGTATCTCTTCAATCAACCTGCCAGTTTCTCCAGCTTCAACGCACCTTAGAAACCCCAAGTCGGGAGTCCTCCTTTAAAGGATCTCTCCACTTAGAAAGAGTTTACTCACTAACCTCCGAATGGTATGCTTTTGAACACTTGTTGCATCTTCCGTATACTCTCCGCTCTTCAAATATCCTCGAATGTCATTGTACCAAGGCTTTCCAGTAGGCTCTTCCTCAACATGAAAACGATATGCTGGTTGCTCATAGATGCGGATGTGAATAGGATCAATGTAATTATGATCAAGATGTTGAATAATGGAAGACAAAGTGGCTAAGGCATCTGCGAATTCATTCTGGATCCTTGGCACATGTTTGAATTCTGCCTTGATGAACCTTTTGCACAACCTATGCACGCACTCCAAGTATGGTAACAACTTTCGATTCTAGGTAGCCCATTCACCTCGGACCTGATGAATCAACAGGTCTGAATCTCCTATT
>JAJOOH010024369.1:0-17439 GCA_029582605.1 Solanum gracilifrons | reverse complement strand
GCAAATATATATGTTTAAAATACGGTATTAAATAGTCTAGGGAGATAATAGGTCCTCATGAAAGTTTAGTATCGCAACAGCAAATTCGACCAAAGTTGGGGTATTTTTCAGACTCTTATCCCTTATATCACATTACACATTAAGTGTATCTCTCTACATTGAAAATATTTAATAAGACACTGCTATTTATAAGACTAACAAATCAAATTAAACTAGGACTAGAAACCTTCTTAACTAACAAATCTTATTTAAACATAATTCAATAAATACCATAAATAACAAATCTTAAACTACTTAAAAATCTTATAATTGAATTACTACAAATAACAAATCCTAAACTAATAAGGAATCATATCCTTGGTTTATTTCCTACCGCTAATAATGGAGAAGATGAGTATATGATGTCAGAAAGGGAGGATCTATTTGGATTAAATTATTAAAAAAAAAATACGAGTTGATAAAGTTATTCAAGACTGACTTGGATAATGAAATTTTAAGCAATTTCATAGTATTCATATATATAAAAGTCTATATAAAAATATTCTACTATTATAGAAGTGTGAGTAGAGTAGGAGGTATCAACATGTATGCTATATGCCAATAAAATTTAAGGGTGATTCAGTCATTTGCAACTTCTATTTAAGATGCACATTATTGCCTTAAGCTTCTGTATTTGACGTGTCAGAATTTGCTTGCCAATTACCGTTAGTTGGCTTCTACCCTAAAGCCAACACATTTATATCCCAAATGGCAACACATTTTATTTTATTTCTATCTACTATATATAAGTGGCTAGAAGCAGGTAGCTAATGGACGACATGCCTGCTTCTTGCCAGCCAGGGTGCAATTTCAGAATTTTCAAATTATGTTATTTCTAGCAATAAGTGTTTGAAGGCTTGTACTTGTTCTTCTTTGGACAAAAAACCAAGCTATCTCTTATTATTTCTTTTTGTATCTTCAATTAACTTAAAGTTTGTGAAGAATGGTGGACCCCATTTGTATTTTGATTTCACGCACATACTCCTTATTTCTCTTCACAAAATAGGTAAAAGATATGGACCCTACTTTGAATATGTTTCCGAACGCGCTGCCTTTGCAATCGTTTTACAAAGATGAGTTACATTATCATACAACTTACTTTCTTAATTATAATAAATTAAGTCTTTTGAAAAATTAATTAAAAATAATTATAGAATAGATTAAAAATAAATAATAAATTATCTTTTGATATTTAAATTGAATAAATAATTGTTAATATGGTAGAGAAATAAAAATAAACGAAGCGAGTAAAATAGTATCTTGTGGTAATCAACTTGTAAATGAACACCATAAATATTATTCTACTTATTCATATTTATGTGATGGTATTTAATTGATCACGATCTTTAAAAATGAGAGGAATTATTGTGCATTATCTCATTAGTAATTCTAAAAAGACCTTAAAATGATAGAATAATAAATATAAATTTTTTTTAAAAAAAATTATGTAAAATATTATAAATCACAACTTAGAATATTTGGAAATCATATAAAAACTTTGATCAACTCTTCAAATTTTATTTGTGTCACATAAATTGAGATATAGGGGAATAATATATTATTTAAAATTAAAACGATACTAAAAGTGACAATAATTAACAATTCACATATTTTTTAAAAAAAATAAAAATTCGGCTGCCTCTCTAAGTTTTATCCATAGCACTTAAATTAGGAAACACCATTAAGTAGATGATTTTTTTTTGACTTATTTATCTTAGTTGATTGAAATCATTTCTCTTCCCATTACAGGTTATTTTAGACTTACTAATTATTACCTAGTTAATTTTTAAAAAATCGTGTGTTCTCTCATCATTTTTTTCTAATTATTTACAACTTCAAAATTTAAATATGCTTATCGAAATTTGTAACTACATCATTGTGATGACTCCTATCTATCTGTCAATTTGAATGTGAAGAATCACAGGAACTAAGATGAAATTATATGTTAATCACGTCATATTAGTATAATTTATTCTTTAATTTGAAGTTATACGCATTAACAATGAGAGTGTAAGATTTTTATTTTAAAAAAATATATTATCACCGTAGTTTAAATTTTACTTTTATTTTAACCAAAGAATTAAGTTAACTTATAGAAGAAATTTGCTAGTACTTATTTTATATTTAAAATTTTATGTAATTAAGTTTGAGATATATTTTCAATTGTCCCATAAAATTTTGTGATGATTTTTTTATGAAGAAAATATAAATTAAATAAATTGTCAATGTGTAGCTTACATGTCCTTTTATTATTTATCATTTTTTCTTTGAATATTGACATATATATAGATTCCCAGTCTGGGACATGAACAAAAAGAAACAATATTTTCCTTGTGTATACGTCTATATACACCTGTTTTCCAAGAAAATTCAAACTCAGTAACCTCATCACAGTTTACACCTAATTCTAATTTCTAAGGGTTCCATTATAAAGAATTAATAAAATGATACAAAACTTATAATCACATAATATGACAGAGAGAACCAGAGTGCTCTCTCTATTAGCAAATAAAGAAAACAACTATTTCCAAATGCTAAAAGCATCTCCTGATGACTTACACGGGGATGTTTGCATTGGCACGTCCTGCTGAACTGCTATTACCTTTTGCCTCGAGTACATCAGACATAGACCTCAACCTGTTTCTAATCTCCGTGAATGATGGCCGAGCTTCAGGATCAGCAGACCAGCATTGTTCCATCAGCTTCCTCCACTCGGGATCACACCTTTCTGGCATTGGAGGCCGAAGAGTATTCTTCAAAATCCCCCCTACAACAATTATCAAACAAGGTCAAATTGGAAAGGGTTGGGAAATCATTAAGACACAATTGCTTCAAAGGACCATTAGTTTTTAGTTGCTCTTCATCAATAAAGAAAACTTATCAGAAATAGCAAGTAAGCTGGCCGTTCTTTATATCTTTCTGGCCCAATTAGGTGTGAATTGGCCTACACATTCAGCATTGTTGAGCATTGATATGGTCAAACCAAACGAAATACATGTACTAGCAATCTTATCTACCTCAGACTATGAATACATGACAATCTCAGAAATGACATGATCACCTACAAATGTTGCACAGTCAAGTGGTTATACTTCTTGAACTCGCAGAGAGCAAGAGTAATGCTTTTATCTGGAATTATGCTTTGAGGCTAGACCCTTGAACTTGCAGAGCATATCGGGATACTGATTAAAAATAGCTCAGTTTCGATGCATGGGTATAGTTTTTGAACGACCAATATAGGGATCATTTATTAGCACTGACACTTCCAATAACAAGGACAGAAAGTCAATTTGTTAAAATTTCGAAAGACTAAGCTTGGTCATGGCCAGACATTTTGGCTTTTGCCTCATGTTCCAAGTTTCACATGTATTAAGAGAATGGAGAATTCTCAAGCACATTAGCAGTAGCAACAATTAACAAGAGTGAGATGCTGGTCTGCAAAGTTACTTTCATATGCTGGCAGCTTGCAGCTCATAAAAGCTGTATCTGCATATCTTTCCTACGGAGAGGGGGTGCCTACGTTACTAAAAGGGCTCTAGTGGCATGTGAATCTTGAATCTTGTCACTTGGAACAGAGCAGCAATCTTAAAGCATTTATGGGCTATAGCTGAGGAGAATAACCATCTCTGGATCAAGTGGATCCATATCTACTATGTGACAAATGAAGTCCTGGACAAATGCACTACTCCTGGAAATGCTAGATGGGTTGTGAGGAAAATTTTGGAGGCAAGGAAATTAATGATGCAGGCAGCTGGACTACAGGGGGACATGAAAACTAGGCTCATGGCTATGGTGGTAAAGCGAGAAGATGACCAAAATGGTCCTTGATGTATGGGGCTTGAACATTCTTGGTCCTTTATATATATATTACCTTACTAAAATAGTCCTTAATGTATATAAAAATATGATCATTTTGGTCTTTAACCCTAAAACTAACTTTACGAGTGATATTTTTTGTTAAACTTAACTGTGCGTCCCACAAAATTGCCACATGGAAAACCCCTTCTCCCTCAATCTTCTCTCTTCTGCTGCAACTTTCAATTGATTTATTCTTCTCTCCAACCTCCTTCTTTTCTAAACCAAATTTTACCAGAAAAAAAAAACCGACACACAAAAATCTCTTCAAATTTCAAAGAATATTTTACGATTCTATTTTCCACCTTTATCCATTACGTTTTCGCCCTTTAATGTCAACAACGGAATAAAAAATTAATACATCTTAAAAATGACAAAATAAGAAAAAAGTTATATTCTTCTCATAGATCCCTTCAACAAGAGAGAATACTTGTTTTAAACTTGAAAAGAGTTACTTATGGAGATCTCGTAAAAGAGAAATGGAGTGTTTTATCTAATTTACTTAATTCATATTTATTTTAATGGATCGTTTTTTTTGTCTAAAAATGGGAGTTGCTGGGGATTATTATTTCAGAGGGGAACTAACAAATGAGTGTAGTGTGTATATATATATTTTTTTACAAGAATATGACAAGTGGCTGAACTGAAAATGGAGCATGGCGTCTAATGGTGATGAAAGAAAGTAGACCAAAATAACTTAACAAAAATTTTTACTTCTATGGTTAGTTTTAGGTTAAGGACCAAAATAGTCATCTTTTTCTATACATTAAGGACTATTTCAATAACATGATATATATAGAGGACTAAAAATCTCCAACCCTTATATATCAAGGACCATTTTGGTTGTTTTGTCGTGGTAAAGCAGACGTTCTCGAGCACGAGGACATATACATGCTTGCTCCCTATTCACCCCATGGTTTCATGGAAAAGTCTGTCCATGCAAAAAAACATTCACCCAAGGCACAAGTTTATCCTCTGGCTAGCAGTGCAAAAAAGATCTAAGTTGCGGGGACTCTTCACTTTCAATGCTGCACCAATGTCGGATTCTCCAAAAATACACTACTTTTGGCAAATCTGACACGCACCCCTTGACATTTTTGAAGAGTCCGAGCCTAAGATGTTCGGACTCGGGTGCAGGTGTCCGATACGGGTGCGGATCTAGAGGTCAGATCCTTCATGATCTAATTTTTAAGATTCGAGTATATGGATCCATGTATGGATACGGGTGTGGGGATTCGCCTAAAAATAATTAAAATATCTAAAGTTAGAGTTTTAAAACCTAAATTACGAGATATTTTGTGGAGAACTTGACGAGAATCTTGGAAGGAGATTAAGGGTCTGTTTGGAAAGCCACTTGGTAATTGGAATTGGTGTAATTACTAGGGTAGTAATTATCAACCTAGTAATTACACTGACATGTTTGGTTGCCACAGTGTAATTACGCATGTCCTGTTTGGATGTCACAGTGTAATTACACATGTTCTATTTGGATGCACAATTGCAATCATAATAAATTTTAATATATTTCAATTGAATTGATCGTAACAACTAAAAGTATGAAGTTTCTACGAACATCGTGAAATGCATGTTTGATAAAAAGAATAATATATAAATAAAATGTCATAAATTATTAAATGTTTGCAAAAAATATAATCTATCAAGTTTAATTAAAAAATGACGTGCAATGTAAATTCAATATTACTAAAACAAATGAAACTAAAAATATAACATAGGTTATAAATTCAAAACAAAAAATTTAACATAATACTCTTATAACAAATTTCAACATAGCAATAAATATGATTTATTTTTATTTTTTCTTAATAAAGAAAACATAAGTCTATAACCTTACTAAACAATAAATTCTATTTTAATTTAAAAATTAGAATACTAATAAAATTATGCTAATGAGAAAATAAGCATGGCATAAAGAAATAGATAATACGAGAAAATTACATAGAATCATGTAAAGTAAGGTTGAGAACAAGAAGAAAATGAAATATAATAATATAAAAGAAAAAATAAACTTTTACAAATTTTTAGAATAATAAAAATAAAAAAAGAACTTGAAATAATAGAAGTAAACAAAATTAAAACAAAAAAATAAAAATAGAAACAAAAAAAAAGAAATTAAAAAGTAATCAGGTGACCAGCAATTCACAGCCTCTGCCTGTGAATTATAGAGTGTAATTACCCCCTGCCAATTACACAAATTACCTGCTGACCAAGTAATTACCTATCCTTCCAAACAGGACAAGACAGTGTAATTACACCAATTACACCAAATCCAATTACCAGGGTGTCCTTCCAAACAGGCCCTAAAGGAAAAAGAGTGACATAGAAATTTCTATATAAAAGGTATTCCATTTTCTTCAATTTCATCTTAACTTTTGTATTGATTATAGAAATCATTAAAACTGTCCAGACTTTCCCCATCGATTTTGGTCAAAGCACCCAACATTGGTTGAACAAATCGGACACGGGTCCCACTCCCACACCCACACTCATGTCGTGTCGACACGGGTGCGGCACCAAAAGTGAAGAGTCTGAGCAACATAGAAAAAGTTTGCCCACAGTTGAGACTGCTAAAATTTGGGGTGCAGGTACCCCCGCTGTATGCATTCTGTGGTAATGCTGATGAAACAATGGATCACTTACTTTTCACATGCCCTATCACAAGGGCCTTATGGCAGAGGATCCTAAGTTGGCTGAACATACAAAGAACCATTGGCAATTGGCAGGTGGAGACTCGGTGGATAAGTTCTTGTGCAAAGAAGAAGTCTGGTAGAGGTGCTATAATAAGCAGCTTACATGCAATGTTAGTTTGCCCTATTTGGAGGGAACACAATCAGATTAGATTCTAGGCTGGTAGATACCAAGCAGACAGAATATGCAAAGAGATGGCCATCTACATCCATATCAGAGGTACCAACATCAAAATCTGGCAGGCTACCCAAGATAATCTCACCTCCTTCCCCTGATGGACTTGGTTGCACTAGAAATTGTTTCACGATAATAAATAGATAGAAGTATTGGTAATAGCTGAGACTGATGAGAGTGATTTGTAGTGAGGCGTTACGTACAGATGGTCTACTTCTGTTTTCCTCTTCTATTATTTTTTCTTTAAATTTGAGAAACAGGTGGTCAGCCCTGTTTAGTTTTGTAATGTGTCACTTTTGGTATTATAACAGTTTGATTATCAACAATTAACAAGACTAGAGCAAATGTATTAGAAACAAGGCTGAAGGGGAAATATGTATAAATCATATGATATTTTTCAGAAAAAACATGATTTAAAATATAATTAAGCTGACATGTTGTCAACTCATTGATTTATAGCACAGAAAATGTTAATGTCATATGGTCTGATTTCTTAAATGATATCATATCCTTTGAATTGTTTATGAACCTCAAATGGATGTAAGCACAGACTTGATCATGCAAGTATAACTCCCATTATTGTTTTTTTTTTAATTGGTAAAGTTGTATTCCTCAGCATTAAGGGCATGCTGGACACCTCCAAAAAGTTGTTAGGAACCATCCTAAACTACAATGAACCTAAAAGATCTACGAACTGTTTAGCTTCTTCTATATAATTTTCTTTACACCAAAAGTGAAATGTTACAATGCATCTTCCTTTAACTTCCAGAATGTTGTTGGCTTTGTTGTCAAAACATCTTCCATTCCTCTTACCTCCGTTTGTCCATCAAATACATTCTGAGATTAGTCTCTACCATTTCTTCTGAGATTTGTTGCCCCCTCTCCTAATCCAGCAACTTAGAATGTCTGTTGTATGCTCAGGCATAGTCCATTTGGTCTCTGTTAGACTAAAGAATAGAGACCATAGCTGGTAGGTGAAGTTGCAGTGAAGGTAGAGATAGTTGTTTGTCTCTCCCTTCTCACGGCACAGGGAACACCTAGATGCAATATGGAACTTCCACCTTTGTAGTCTCCCATTAGTGAGGCAAGCTTTTCAAACAACCAACCAAGTAAAGCACTTAACCTTTTTTGGTGCCTTACTTTTCCATACCGGCTTCAAAGGCCTGGTTTGATCTGAGGCTGTGTCTCTGCTTCCTTTTTATAGCTTCTGCTTACTGATAAGATCCCATCATTGTTGTGTTTCCATTTGATTGTATCAGACTCTGTATTAGTGCCACTGAACCCTTCAAGAACAGCCATCAGGTCCACAAATCTGTCTACTTTCCAATTATTAAGGTGTCTCTAAGAATGATGTCCCATCCCTGTTGAGACAAGCTATCAGCTACTGTAACATTTGTAGATGAAATGTTGAATAAATCTGGGAAGGTCTGCATCAGAGTTGCTTGACCAATCTAGAGGTCTTTCTAGAACAAGATTTTGCTCCCATCTCCCACTTTGTACAATATGTTTTCTGCTAATTTGGGCCATAGATTCCTAATGATTCTCCATACTGATGTTATACGTACTAGTAAGTAGTAACTATATTTGTGCACCACGTTATGACCACATCTTTCCACAAAGCCTGTTGTTCCCCATTAAATCTCCACACCCATTTCCTAAGTAGTGAGTTGTTTTTTCTCCTTAGATCCCTGATTCCCAGTCCTCCAGAGCACTTGCTTAGCTGAACAGTTTCTCAGTCCACTAGGTAAAAGCCCTTACCCTCCTTGTTTACTAACCACATAAATCTCTCCGATATTTATCCAATTTGTTAACCACTTTGGTTGGAATAGGAAAGAGAAACATAACATAGATAGGTAAGGAGTCTCGCATAGGATGACCCTGACACCAAGTGATAGATACTATACCTTTAAATTTGCTAAATTCTTCTCCATTTTCTCCACAATTACATCCCATATCTCCAAATCCTTGTGCCCATTTCCTAGTGGCATACTCAGGTATTTAGTTGGTAGGCTTTCTACCCTGTATCATAGGATATAGGCCAAAGTCTGAATCTGCTCCACTTCTGTGACAGGGAAAAGACTACTCTTTCTCCAGATAATATACCTATTTTTCTCTGACTTTGCTTCACAAAAGATCAGTGCGTCATCTGCATAGAGCAGGTGACAGACTACAGTGTCTTCTCCTATTCCGTTGCTGATTTTGAATTCCTTAATCCAGTTGTTGCTGATGGCCTTTCTCATCATGCTGTTAAAGAATTCCATGGCTAGGATGAAAAGGGAAAGGGAGAGGGGTCCCCTTGTCTAAGACCTCTTTCTGATGGGAAAAAAACACAGGTTCTCCATGAACAAATATGGAGAACCTAATAGTTTTAATACAAAAAACAAATCCATTTCAGTCACGTTTCACCAAACCCCATCTGTCTGAAAATGGCCAGTAGATAATCCCAGTTGACATGATCATATGCCTTCTATATGTCTAGTTTGCACATGATACCTGGATCATCCCCTGTCAACCTGGTGTCCACACACACACTGGCAATGAGAGTGACATCCATGATTTGTCTTCCTTATATGAAAGCCATTTGATGATTGTTAACTAGAGAATCAACAACCCTCTTCACTCTCTCTGTTAAAGTTTTGGCTATAGTTTTATATACCCCACTAATTAGCCTAATTGGTCTGTAATCTGAGTTCCACTGCTCCATTCTTAGGTATGAGTGCAACATAAGTAGCATTAAAGCTTTTCTCAAATACTTGATGAGAATGGAAGTGATGCATTGTGCTAACATTGTCATCTTTCAGAAACTCCCAACAAGATTGGTAAAAGCTAGTAAGAAAAGCCATCAGGCCTACTAGCCCAGGAGCCTTATCACTTGCACATAATTTGACTGCGTTAAGGACTTCCTCTTCCTCAAATTCCCTTTGTAGCCACTGTTGATCCTCATTGCTGATGGTTGGAGCCTCCTGCATAGTGAAATCAGGCCTCCAAGCTTCAGGCACTTTGTACAGCTTGAGGTAGAAATCTTGAATGTGAGATTTCTATACTTCAGTTCTTCTTTCAGCATTTTCAGTTTGGTGGCTAATATGTAAGCAGAAGTCCCAATGTCCTGAAAAGAAGTCCACCAGCTTTGAATTTTCCTTCTGAAACCCTGCTACTCCCATCCACCACTGTTCAAACTTGAAGAGATTTTTGGAAGTCCCAATTCCTACACATTAACATAATTGCGTTGTGGTCTGAACCCACCATGGAGAGTAAGTTCTTTCTAATTTGGAGGAATTGCTCCTCACATTGGAAAGAATATAAAAATCTGTCAATCCTACAGGCAGTTCTATAATTGTGTCCCTCCACCATGTATATGGCCCTCCAAATAGAGGAGGATTGAGAAGCTCCATGTCCTCAATCCATTCTGAAAAATCAGCCATGGCTCCTGAAATTATTTAGCATTTTGTCCTCTCTATGGGGTACCTAATGACATTAAAGTCACCACACACAACCCAGGGGCCCTCACACAGGCTCCTAACAGCAGCTAGTTCCCGCCATAATTCCTTCCTCTCGCAATTAGCATATACAACACTCAGACACCAAGTTACGTTTTGAGTGCTACCTGTAAACTTGCAAGTGATCATCTGGTCTCCACTTTCCACCAGTTCTCCCTTTCACTATCTTCTATCACATAACACTACTATACCCCAACTCCTTCCTATAGCCTCCAGGTGCACCTCTCCTGACCATCTGTTATTCCAAAGTTGTCTGAATGCATCTGTCTCTAACTCCTTGAGTTTTGTTTCCACAAGAACATGAATATCAACCCCCACTGTTGTATTAGATTTCTTACAAGACTTATCTTGTTCTCCCTATTTAGCCCTCTCACACTCCATGATAGTATTTTAACTTTCATTGATGACATAAAAGGTTGTTGCTCCCCCTGATCCTTGCATCCCCTTCTTCTATGTTCATCTGGAGGATCATGTTTCTAGCCTCATTGGAATTCTCTCCTCCATCACCATTTGGTTTTCCCCTCTTATAAATTTGATTCAACAAGAACCTCTTCTGATCTATCTTCATGAACATATCCAATGCCAACCTTTCACGGCCTGTGAAGCATGCCCCAAAATGTTTGCTCAATTTGAAAACATTGGAATGGACCGATAGAGTTGTCATGTCCTCTAATTCATCATATCCACATGCTTCATTAATTTGTAGAGGAAGTGGGTTTCCATATATTACCAACTGATTTCCTTCGGAATCCCTTAAACTCCACCCCACTTTAGAGCAAAAACTTTGTACCTCCTCCCTTCATTGCTGTAACTATTTGCTTGCATGTGACAGTTCTGACCATCTTCACGGATGGGTGATTGTTGTCTGTTGGAATCATCATTTTCCTTTGGTTGCTCCAGTCACATGAGTTCTTCTAATTCGCTCTTGATCTGTGGAGAACTTGGGGGAGGGTGATCGACTTTGTCAAATAGATTGACTCCTTTTGTGAAAACATTCAGCGACTGGACCTTTTTCTTAGTTGTTGTATCTTTAGAAGAAAAAAAGGCCCAACTTGTAAGGGCCCATTTCAAAAAAATAAGGAAAGGGCCCGGGCTGTTATAATTATGAGGAACCTTCAAAAATGACTATAGTTTGGGCTTAATTAGAGATAAATAGCTACAGTTTACTTAATTACGATTCATAACTAAATGTCAGGAGGAGGGAGGAGAGAGGAGAGAGAGAATGGTTGAGGGAGGAGAGGCGAGCGGGATTTGGGAGAGAGAGGATGAATACATGTTGTATTAATTGTATCAGGATGTATCACAAATACAATTGATTTGTATCAACTAATAAAATTGTATCAAGTTGTATCAGGTTGTATCAACGAATATAATTGTATCAAATGTATATGTTCCTTGTGTATTCACTTTATATCAGGTGTATCAACGAATACAATTATATCAATTGTATCACCTGTATCTATTCCTTGTGTATTCACTTTGTATCAATTACGTATTTGAGTGTATCTACAACTAGCTATAGATTTGTATCAATGTATTCAACTGTCCTTGTTATACATTTGTATCATGTGTTGTACTCTTTCAGAGTTCGACTAATACAATATTGTATCTCTCCCTTGTTCAAGTATACTGAGAGTCTGAGTATGAAATCAAAGAGGAGAACAAGAAGAAGAGAGGTCTACACCATCTATCGCCTAATACAAATCTCTAGTATCCCCCATTTGTATCAGGCGAGAGACTGAGGAGGGGAAGATAAAGGGAGAGAGGCGATCGAGGGAGGAGTGAGGCGAGCAAGGGAGGAGAGAGGAGAGAGGCGAGCGAGAGTTTGAGAGAGAGGAGAGATTTGCTATAAAACCCTAAGTATAGCTATGTAATATAATACTTTTAAACTATAGATGTGTATCGTAAATACATAGCACATGTTTGCCTTCTATGTAGTCTCCTACAATTATTAGGGAAAACTTTTCTTTAAAAAGAAAAAGTGCCTACTTCCACTTGCCACCTCATCCCTCGAGTACTTCACACCCCAGACAATACAAAACTAGTGTTATTCTCAGCAAAGCATTCTTTGTATCTTTGGTCCATCGCATACCATGTCTCTATCTCCTTTCCTTTTCTTCATAAGTTGTCAGGGTCTATCTCGGGCTCATAGTTGTTTCCTCGACTGCTGTAATCACTCATCCCCCTACTTCTATATCTTGTAGTGATTCACACCAGACCGGTAGTGAAAAAATCCATTCTCTATCTGCAACCTCCACAGACGATGGAATCTGTTCCCTTGGCCCTTTGACTCGAATGTGAGCCCCTCTAAGGTGGTTTTTTAACTTTGTTTCCAACTCATTCTCTAGCCAGCTGCCGCATTTGTTGCCGATATCCTTCATCACCTTAGAAGACCAGAGATGGAGAGGTAATCCAAGAACTCAAATCCAGAACCAATTGAATTCTTTGTGTTCTGGGGTAACTCCAGATTTTGGAGATCACCATTCAAACATCAGCCACTTCCCTTGTCTAATCTGATCTCCCATAAAAATACGTTCTGCAACTTTCTTAATTTGGAACTCAAACAGAAACTGGATCCCATTCATATCATAGACCTGAAGATTCTGGACTCCTTTCCACATCTGCTGAGCCCATCTTCTTACATCGTTGTATGTAGGGATATCATCAGTTTCAGGGAAACTGCCCACCAAACATATCAAGGAGGTCATTTTCCCCTGAAGGCACAGATGTATTCATGTGCTTTTTGGTTCTAGAATCCTTGAAGCTCCCTTCCTCCTTGATGTACTGAAACTTGTCTTCTCAGTGGAACCAGCTTCCCCTTGTACCCCTGGTTCTCTGAGAACGAAAATGTTCTATTTTGGCAACAAGTGTTTCCCATCCTTCATTAAACTTGTTCTCTGGTATAGTAATCACTGCTCTGGCTTGGCCATTAACTGTGAAAACTGATTACTGATATGTATCTCCCATATTTATTGTACTTTAATGCACAATAAATATAAGTCGAGAAATCTCTGCTCTTCCATGATTTAAAGTTTTTTCCTCATTAGCTTTGTAGCCTCCCTTAGCCTTCTGCATAGCCAGAAAAGTGTCCCATATGACTCAGAGGGAGACTTTGACTGTTAAATCATACTCCCTTCGTCCCATTTTATGTGGCACCCTATGTTGCTCAGACTCTTCAAAAATGTCGACGGGTGTGTGTCGGATCCTCCAAAAATAGTGTACATTTGAAGGATCCGACACAGGTGCGGCAACATTTTTGGAGAGTCCGAGTAACTTAGATGGCACCCTTTGTTTTTTAATCCGCCTTAAAAAGGGTGTCACCTTACTTAATTAGGAACAATTTAACTTTAAAATTCCTCTTTTACCCTTAATGAAATGATTTACAACCACACAAATGTCTAAGGGTTGTTTTAGACCACAAGTTTCAAAAGTCTTTTTTTTTTTTGACAAAGTTCTTCTTTTTTTTTCATAAAACACCGTGTCAAGTCAAATGGTGCCACATAAAATGGGACGGAGGGAGTAATATTTACCCCATTGCCTAAAATAATATGATTCTCTATGGAGAAAAGGAGAAAGAGGAAAGAGATGTGAAGAAAGAGAAAGTAGTGCAGGATTCCGATGGTCGATTACCACCGGAAAAAGGGATCCTAAAGACCTAGAGAAGTCTTCAGGTGAATACATTGGAAAAAGTGCTTGGGAGCATTTTCAAAAGTTCCTTTGCAAACCCTTATAATCGAGTGGAATCCATTCCCTAAGCAACATACTATTCCCTCTACCTCCCATTACTGTTATGAAGCAGAAACTATTCACTTGGTCTAACAGGTAATCAGAGCCTTACCAATGATTGCCCCACAATGCATGTTTGCATAGGGTTCTTCCCCAGTCAAAATCTCCCACATTGTTATGCCAAATGAAAAAACATCAACCTGTCAGAAACCAAACCATCCAGTTTATTGCTTAATGACATACTTAACAACTAATATCAGATGCTATTGCTTTATGGCATATCTGATTATAGTAAATTACAGTAATCAGCCTAACCTTCTCAGATACTCGGTTACTGCTACCATTTAACAGTTCAGGTGCCATCCAGGGAAGAGTACCTCTTACACCTCCAGATACGAGAGTATTGCGTTTAATCCTAGACAGTCCAAAATCTCCAACCTGCATTACATATCTTACAAATAACTCAATTACTATGGCAAGGTAAGTTTTTTACTAAAATACAAATGGGATTAAATTATCCTATGAAAATGTATCAGTAGATCTAGCTGGATTCACCCTACAAAATAAGCATACAAGAATGTGTTGTTTCCTTATAGTAGGTCTCCAATACAATGGTGTGGTAATCTTTGTTTCATCATAAAGAGTCTTCATTGGTCTTAACTGTGCTGAAGAAATCTTATTTGGTGTGAAAGTACACTCTGCTCCAATATTATTCATCATTTATTCAAATTTGGCTAAAAGCTTTTGGCTTTGTAGATGCAAGTAATGTGCTTCTGGAAACAGAAAGGCTATCTGACCAGAAGTCAGTCCAATACAATTCCAATATCAATAACAGCTGAATCATAGGAACTTGTGCTTATAAGTCAGATAGGGCTAGGCGAAGGGTGTAGCTGCTAAGGCAGATTCTTTTGGCCCCATAATTTTGGGGCCCAAAATTTCCCTAATAAGTGTATAATTTTTTTAAAAAAAGGAATTATAGTGTTTAAAGTAGATAATGCATGTTTTCATAATAAAAATGGAAAGATGAAACCATAGACAATAAATTAGGAATCAAAATACTCTTTTAAGGAATCCCTCCATAGGTAACTTTGACACAATCTCAAAAAGGAGCCCTAGGTAAAAAATTTACCAAAAACCCTAAATAATGGATTAGATATATTAGAAATTGAAAGGAATTACTAGAGATCGATCATAATTATTTTAATAACTTTGCACATCAAAATCTAGAAAAATAGACTTCAAATAAAATTATATATGCAGTGTTTTTGTTTGTTTTAACAAGAAGTTTAAGGCCTCTCGTTGAAGTTTTTCTTTGGGTCACCATGTTATTGTGCCCCTGAAGTCGAGATATGCTCTCTCATGATTCATTCTGGATTTTGTTAGATCTGCTATTAATAGGGTCTATAGCTGCAGGAAGAAGGGTGAAAATAAGGCCTAAATGTATCTGTTTTATTTATTAATTATTATGTGTATGTATTTCTAGTAGTTACCTAGCAGTTACCGAGCAGTTTGGTAGTTATTTTGTAATAAATAGTACTAGGAAGAAGAAAAGATAGTCGGTCTTTTGGGTAGGATTTTCTCTGGCAGATTTGGAGGTTAAGGTTCCTCGAAATACCTTGGTTGTTAGAAGTATTCTCTATTTGCTATTTGTAAGACTTAATCTATTTGTTGGTGTTAGTAAATTACAGTTGAAGTGTTGTTCCTATTTCTGTATTGCATTTGAAAGTTTACAGATTTGTTGTTAGGAGAGTCTGGGTTCCTAACAATTTTGGTATCAGAGAGTGCAGTAAAGGATTCTACTCCAATTCAGCAGCTCCCTCTTTTCTTATCTGAAGAGCTTGAAATGCAAGTGCAACCTGAAAGTGTAGTAGACTGTCGTACACTCTTGAATGGCTCCCAAGAGGTGTTAATTTAATAGGGTTATAGCCGCAGGAAGAAGGGTGAAAATAAGGCCTAAATGTATCTGTTTTATTTATTAATTATTATGTGTATGTATTTCTAGTAGTTACCTAGCAGTTACCGAGCAGTTTAGGTAGTTATTTTGTAATAAATAGTACTAGGAAGAAGAAAAGACAGTCAGTCTTTTGGGTAGGATTTTCTCTGGCAGATTTGGAGGTTAAGGTTCCTCGAAATACCTTGGTTGTTAGAAGTATTCTCTATTTGCTATTTGTAAGACTTATTCTATTTGTTGGTGTTAGTAAATTACAGTTGAAGTGTTGTTCCTATTTCTGTATTGCATTTGAAAGTTTACAGATTTGTTGTTAGGAGAGTCTGGGTTCCTAACAGATTTATTCTTGTACACTCAAGAGTGCATATATAGCTGCCGTAATTGGAAAAAAGATACCTTGCATATGGGCCGTTGTGGATCCCTCAGACTGACTAACAAATTGTCACATTTCAGATCAAAGTGGACGATGTTTTTCGAGTGCAAATACTCCATCCCAAAAGCTGCATCCATGGCAATAAGAAGTTTCTTATAACTATCAAGTGACCTGCACAAGGAATTTAGCAAATCCCATTAAGTTATGAATGAGAGAAGCATGTAGAACTAATTAACATAGCAAAAGCAATGTCACCTGTCCTTTTTAATAAGAACGTTTCGAAGTGATCCATTAGTCATGAATTCAGTCACAGTTGCCAAAGTTCCCCCAGCCCCATCAGGTACCACTCCATAAAATGCAAGCACGTTAGGATGATGAAGGTTTGAAAGGATCTGTGCCTCTCTCCAGAAGTCCTTGATCTGGAAAAAGGACAGTTTTATTATGAATTTCACAATAAGGATCATAAACACTACTGATAATCCAGGAAAAAATGATATGCTTGGGACATATGTTAAAGGAAACACACCAGCCTTTCTTCCTGTGATGATCTCCCAGAAAAACATGCCCGCTTAATTCTCTTTATAGCAACATCTGTTCCTCTCCATTTTCCATGATAAACAGTACCATACGTCCCAGAGCCCAACTCCCTCAATTCTTCAAGGTCAGCATTTTTTATGATCTGCAATGTAACATTAGTTGTAGCTACTGCTTAAGAATGAATTAAGGAACTCTTAAAATAAAGCAGAGAAATGGAATGGCTGAGATCATTTGCTGCACTTTTGCAATGGTAGTTTACTGCATTTGGAGGGATAGGAACATCAGGAGATTTCAAAATGGAAGGGTGCATATAAAACAAACATGCCGGGAGATAGAAATGCATATACACATTCAAGGGAGGAACAATATTGGATGGCGTGACTCATTAGCTCAGTTAAATTGTGTTCCTTAGGAATGTATAGGCTGCTTCCTGCAATAGTTTGTAGGAGGATTTTATTTCAGAGTTTGTTATTTTAGAGGTAGTTGGTCTGCATCTACCTGGTTTTGTAACAATTACTTTTGATTAATAAAGTTGGTTGTTAATCAAAAAAAAAAAAAAAAAAAAAAAAAAAAAAAAAAAAAAA
>JAJOOH010024367.1:0-17111 GCA_029582605.1 Solanum gracilifrons | reverse complement strand
TATACTAAATTTACTAGTCTTATTATTAATGGTTAAACGATTGTTACTTTCACACTTTTTGTTAATGGTTAAACGATTGTTACTTTCACACTTTTTCCTTTGAATGTGTCTATTGTCTAAACTTGCAAGAAAAATGATTGTTACTTTTATGATTATTACTTTCATGCCAAATGCTGGAAAAATCATATGATTTATTTGAAAATTTTCTTATCATGTATATAATATATATGAGTATTTTCTTCTTGGTTAAATCGAAAACCGAACCGTTAAGTACCATAAATCGATTAACCAAAAACAGATAAGAAATATGTTATTGGTTTGGTTATCGATTTGACGTATTTACAAATCGAAAACCGATAAACCGAACCATTAACACCTAAAACCGAACCGAACCGACCGATGTGCACCCCTAGAATTAGTTGCCGCACTTGATAGGTTTGAATTCCGTTCCAAACCAAAAAGATTGGAGTTAGATATGAAGAACTGTGACTCTCCACCTGCAAAATTGTCTGTGGAAGAGCCTCCAAAATTGGAGCTCAAGGATCTACCATCTCATTTGAGGGATGTATTCTTGGTAAAGATGGCACTTTATCGGTAATCATTACTGCTGATTTGAGAGGGGAACAAGTAGAGGCATTGGTTTTTTGTGTTGAAGAGGTTCAAGTGGGCGATTGGATGGACTATTGCGAACATTATTGGGTTCCTCAAGGCATTAGTTCTCATTAAATCCAACTCATGTCGGATAGCAAGCCAAGTATTGAGCACCAAAGAAGACTTAATCCACCTATGCAAGAGGTAGTGAAAAAGGAAATCATCAAATGGTTAGATGTTGGAGTCATATACCCCATTGCAGATAGTAGTTGGGTTTGTCCTGTTCAGTGTGTACCTAAGAAAGGTGGGATTACTCTGGTTCCCAATGCAAAAAAAAGAGTTGGTCCCAATGAGGCCAGTGACTGGATGGTGAATATGCATGGACTACCGCAAGCTTAATACATGGACAGAAAAAGATCACTTCCCGATATAGTTCATGGACCAGATGCTGGATCGTCATGCTGGAAATGGTTGGTATTGTTTTATAGATGGGTATTCGAGCTACAATAAAATCTCCATAGCTCCGAAAGATCAAGAGAAAACCAGCTTCACTTGTCTATATGGGACTTTCGCCTTCGAAAAGATGCCATTTGGGTTGTGTAATGCTCCAGCGACTTTTCAGAGGTGTATAATGTCGATATTTTCATATATGGTGGAGGACACGATTGAGATATTTATAGATGATTTCTCTGTGGTAGGTGACTCGTTTGATGGTTGTTTGATGCACTGGCCGAGGTAATGAAACGATGTGAAGGGTGTAATCTCGTGCTCAATTGGGAAAAGTGCCACTTCATGGTGAAAGAGGGTATAGTGTTTGGTCATCGGATTTCTAAGAGAGGTATTGAAGTTGATAGAGCCAAAGTTGAGGTAATAGAAAAGCTTCCACTACCTATCTCTGTTAAAGGTGCTAGAAGTTTTCTTCGGCATGCAGGTTTTTACCAGAGGTTTATCAAAGATCTCTCTAAAATTGCACACCCATTGTGCAAAATACTCAAAAATGAGTGTAAGTTTGATTTTGATGATGCTTGTCTGAGAGCATTTGGAGAGTTGAAAGCAAGGTTAGTATCAGCACCTATCATTATTTCACCGAATTGGGGGAAACCGTTTGAAGCGATGTGTGATGCGAGTGGGGTGGCGCTTGGTGTGGTATTGGGACAGAGGCGAGAGAAGATTCTTTATCTGATTTACTATGCCAGCAAAGCTCTGAATGTGGCTCAAAAGAACTACACTGTGACTGAACAGGAACTCCTTATTGTGGTTTTCGCATTCGAGAAATTTCGATCCCACTTTCATGGTACTAAGGTCATAGTGCATACTGACCATTCTGCATTGAGGTATCTGATGGCTAAAAAGGATGTAAAACCGAGATTGATTAGATGGGTATTGTTACTTTACCGACCATTTGTCCAGATTAGAGGAGGAAGCTATACTCAAGTTAAGAGATGGGGCTGAGATTAATGATGCATTCCCAGATGAACATGTATTGGCTACTTCTTATAATCTTATCCCTTGCTTCGCAAATTTTGCTAACTACTTGGCAAGCGATTTGGTTCCATCTAATTTATCATTTCACCAAAGGAAAAAATTTATGTATGATGTGAAGAAGTTCTTCTGGGATGAGCCTTACTTGTTTCATATTTGTGCTGATGGGATTATCCATCGTTGTGTGCCCAAGGTTGAGATGATGAGTATACTAAAGGCGTGTCATGCATCGCCTGTTGGTGGGCACCATAGTGGTATTCGGACTGCTCACAAAATTTTGCAGTGTGGGTATTACTGGCCTACCATCCACCAAGATGCTCATGATTTCGCCAAGTCTTGTGATCATTGCCAAAGAGAAGGAGGAATTTCAAAGAAGCAAGAGCTGCCTATGAATCTGATATTGGTGATTGAGTTATTTGACGTTTGGGGCCTTGACTTCATTTGTCCATTTGTGAGTTCACATGGGATGAAGTATATTCTTGTTGCGGTTGACTACGTCGAAATGAGTGGAAGCAATTGAGATTTCAAACAATGAGGGAAAGAGTGTCACCACATTCTTGAAAAAGAGTATCTTCTCCAGATTTGGTACACTTAGGGCTATTATCAGCGATGGAGGTTCTCACTTTTGTAACAAGTTGTTCAAGGCGTTGCTAGATAAATATGGGGTTCGGCACAATGTCGCCACTTCTTATCATCCGCAGTCTAGTGGGCAAGTTGAGGTGTCAAACAGAGAGATAAAGCAAATCCTTGCAAAGACTGTGAACGCCAACAGAACTGATTGGTCAGGAAGGCTTGATGATGCTCTATGGGACTATCGCACCGCATTGAAGACTCCCATAGGTATGTCCCCCTACCAACTTCTATATGGGAAGTCATGTAATTTGCCTTTGAAGTTAGAGCATAAAGCAATGTGGGAGTTGAAGAAGTTGAATTTGGATTGAGGCACCGCATCGAGTCGAAGACTGAATGACATGAATGAGCTTGATGAGTTTCTCCTAAAAGCATATGAAAGTTCAGCCTTGCACAAAGAGAAGATGAAAACGTATCATGATCAAAAGATTGAAAAGCGTGAATTTGTTGTGGGTGATTTGGTGCGTTTATTCAACTCAAGGTTGCGCTTGTTTCCTGGAAAGCTCAAGTCTAAGTGGACCAGGCCATTCAGAGTCACACAAGTATTTCCACATGGAGCGGTCGAGCTTGAGAACAAGGAGGCAACGAGGTTCAAAGTGAACAGGCAGAGGAACAAGGTCTACCTGGGAAAATCGGAGAGTGTGCAAGAAGTGATTGAGGCCTATTATCTTCATAAAGTCTGACTAATCAAGGTTTTTGCGTGGTTCCGCGACGTATAAATCAAGCGCTGCTTGGGAGGCAATCCAAGATGTACAATCTAGCCAACTATAGGTTTTTCTTTTCGATATAGGAGTTTTCTTCTTTCTTTTTGATTTTTGTAGCTATTTAGATAGGTGTTTATTTTTATGTTTTAGTGTTGGCTAGATATAGAATAGGGTTCATGTCTAAACAGTGTCCAGAAAATGTAAAAAGAAAGTCCTAATGGTTGTTATCTGTGCAAGGATGAAAAGGCAAAATCTACAGAAAATAGTTGTGCACTGGTCTACGGGCCCCTTCGACAGTCCGTTGGCCAATCCATGGACCGTGGATGGCGTTCGTAGATCCCACGTAAGTTTTAATTTTTTTCTAAGTGTCAGAGTGGCCTACGGACCAGACCGACGGACCTTAGGTCGACCCACATACCATCGACGGAGTCTCGTGGGTCCAACCTAGGGTTTCTGCCTGACCCTACCCGAACCACTTTTTAATAAAACCTATAATTTTTAAAACGCTTCCCACATCCATATTTTTTTCCCAACCATTACAACCATTCATTCACCATATATTCCTCCATTAATCACCCCCATATAACTCATAAATCACCCATATCAATCATATATCTCCCATAGCTCCCTCTTCTCTCCCTAATCACTTTCATTTTTCTTCCCCAACGACTCCAAGGCCAGGGTTCGGTGTCGAAGGCTAGCAAAGGTTCAAGGATTTTCATTGCACTAACACACTCACCAACTTCGATTACTTGTAAGGTAAACGATTTCAACCTAACTTTGAATTCATTGTTCATTGTTCAAATCATGAAATCACGAAGTTGAACTTGACCTTGGGCTGTTAATTTCTTATTTGAATGTTAAAATATAGTCTAGAAACACCCTTGGAATTGATAGTATGTGAGTGTGTAAGTAAATTCAACCAAATATGTAGGTTGTTAGGTCTAATCGGAAGTTTTAACTTATGGTTTCATTGTTTTGGTTGTGTTAACAGTTAAACTGTGTGTAAATTGGAACCCCAAGGATGATGAACTACTGAATAATGTGTTGAAATGCATGTTGAGATTTAAATTGAGTAATTACTTGATGAAATTGTACATTGATTAAAAGTTGAGGATAACATCGCACAGAACTAACCCACGACTTCAACCCATAGACCGTAGGTCGAGGTCCGTGGACCAGTGGCACACACAAAATTTCTTAAGTGTAGAACCACGATGTGGACTATGGTCCGTCGTTCCATCGATTGACCGTTCTGCACATATGTGGTTTCCACATCAGAGACCCAACTTTGGGTACTTTGACCTACAGAGGAGACCCACGGGCTGTCGTTCCATCGACAGACCGTAGGTACCCACCGTGGGTCACAGGTTCAGCTACTGCTTGAAATTTTTTTGAGTTTTCGTTTGGGTCCGAATCTTGTTCTAAAATTCTTCCATGTGTTTTAACCTTGTTTTGGTAATAACAACTCTTTCACAGGTACCATGGCTCTGAAACAAGCTCATACCTACGCACGAGTAAGTCAAAATCAGTTGCCTCTTCCCAATGCCTATTGGATGAGGACACCGATCAGGAGTATGTTCCACCCACCACCAGAGGTTCCCTTACTGTACCACGAACCACTAGAAGACAGTCCCGGCAGGTGGTGTCCATTAGTGGAGAGACACAATTTGACTCAGAGTCACAGTCCGGCTCCAATCCTAGCAGCAGCACCGCTTCTTCATCTGATGCCAGAAGCTCAAATGACATCCCAACACCTACTGAACCTGCTTCCAAGGCCCATGAGCCGAACATATGGTGTGTTAAGGGCCAGTACTAGTTGTATGAGAATGGAACTATGTTGAACGAACACCGAAAGATGACTAGGACCATTACTGATGAGCGTAGGGTCCTTACAAGAAGCTACCACACTGCACCAGTTATTGAGGAGCTCTTCAGGAGGCATAGATGCGAGTAGATAGCACGGTTCCCAGGGAACTATAGCTAGGAGATGATCAGAGAGTTCTATGACTCTTATGCTGCCACCGTCCGGAACTCCATCTCTAAATGGGCCAAGCCCGTAGCTCAGCCTCCACTTCAGTCCACTTTGGTGTGGAGTTTCCTAGTTGACATCTCAGAGGCCATCATTCACCGGTTCATATATGGCCCAGCCCACACTCTACCTATCAATACATCAGAATATGACTACGGGATGGGCATTGTCCAGAGAAGGTCTTTCCAGAGAGATGTTGATCAGAGGGATACACTCTTGAGGTGGCTGACACGTCATATTGCTGCAGATGGGGAGCGCACTGAGTAAGTTCGGACACCTAGCTTGGGTATTAGGAAGGCTACACTGAGCTTCGTTGTAAAGTTCTTTCGATTATTGGTTCGGAATAGACTGTCCCCAACTTAGGCGGACAATGTGGATACATGGGACCGGGTCGTGATGATTGCACCCATTGTAGCAGATTTGGAGATCGACTTTGCTTGCATCTTCATAGCAGAGATCCATGAGAGGTACTTCAAGACCACCACCACCCTGCCCTTCCCGTGTCTCATTTTCCAGCTCTACAGGGATGTTTCTGTTCCCATTTGGCATTGTGACCGGTTGCTAGAGGCGACCAAGACATTGGACAATGGCCTACTTCGAGATGATTCCAACCTTGCTGCACCACCGAGAGAGCCCAAGTAGATGTCCCACCATTGAGTAATGATCTTATTGTTGATGTGGAGCAGGTCCAGGCTTATGACTCTACTATTCCATCCCCTACTGATGCACAGGATCCACCTTTTACTGCCACTAGTCAGGCCCGAAGCTCATCCCGAGCCACCCCTTCTTCAGGGTCCACCATCGTTCCGCTGACACGAGTCCAGAAGCTGGAGACACAGATGGCCACATTGCTGCAGCATATGAAGCAATGGATGCAGCGTTCTATTGAGGAGTCTGAGCCAAGGTTGGAGTAGATGATGGGTCGGAAGATTCAGGTCGTTCATAAGCGCCTAGATGCTTTCGAGTTGAGTGTCTTGGAGAGGCCTGCCCCTACCATTGATGTAACAAATTTCCAGATAGAGTTGGCTAGCCTCCGTAATGATGTTGCTGCCCTACTAGCCCCTGCTGAGGAGGTACCAGAGTCTGCCCATGCGGGACCGGAGGATGAGGTGGTGATGACTGTTCTATATGGCGATACTATATAACCACCAGACTTTTCCCGTACTACTAGGAAGCGCCCCCATTTCGACCACACTTCTGATACTGAGGAGGCTCGCGTCAGCAGTTTGAGGTGTCGCACAGGGAGTCTATACTTGATGAGGAGAGGAAACCGCAGTGGGCCGTGAGGTGGATGTTGGCCCATCTAGCATTCCGACCACTTCTGATGGTGCTCCCATAGTTGGTGAGGGTGCTACTGATGGTGTCCCTATAGTTGATCCAGTAAGCTCCGGGAAACCGGACCCACCCGCTTCTTGAGATGTCTTCGGGGCATTTTCTCCACACATTTTCTTCACCCTAAGATTTACTCTTTATTTTTTTATGCATTGAGGGCAATTGCACCTTATTTTGTTGGGGGTGGGGTAAATGGATTGTGAGTGATAGGGTGAAGTCTGAGTAACCCAACTCATAATCCTCTCTTGAGGTTTTCTTACATGTGTTCTTTTCCCCCAAGAGACTGTTTTACTTTCTGTTGAACCGGCATGTTTAAGATTGAATGTGTAGAAGTAAGTAGAAGAATGAAAGCATGATGGCATAAGAAAAGCACGAAATTGATACCCGTCCAAAAATTTTGAAATGTGCTAGATCTTTAGGTTTGATGAGTTGAATGTGTTAGATCTCAATACGACATGATAAGGAACCGATTTGACCTCATGACTTAAGCTAAAACTTGAACTGGTAATCTAATAATCTGATAATGAAACAATGTGACAAGTGTGTGTGAGAAAAGTTTGAATGTTCATACAGTATGTATCAATCTAGAACTTGCCCCGTAAGTCCTTCTAAGATAATGTAGGCTAGAAGCTGGGAAATGATCATAGGCCCTTGTTCAAATAAGTCCAGTCAAGCCCAAAATGATCCAACCATATGAAATAAATATTCCATTTAATCCAAATGTTTGAGCCTAATATAGACCACTTTTTTAATACACCTAACTCATCTTCCCTAAAATAATTGTTTCGGCCCTGGTCCTTCCTTGGACATGTGCACCTTGACTTAGGCCAAAATCCTAAGTTGAGGGTGGCTAATTCAAAAAGTTACCTTGATCTTGGCCCCGGTCCGACATCGGATATTGTGCAACTCAACTCATGCAAAATATGTAGGTTGACGGTGGCTGTGAAAAAAGAACCGAAAGAAAAAGGCTATGAAAAGAGTTTTGTGTTGAAGAAAGAAAAAAATATAGAAAAAGATGTGACTTTATTCAAAAGAAGTAAAAAGATGAATAACAAGAGTGCTGAAAGAAACAAAGAAAAATAAAGTGAAAAATAAGAGCTATAAAGTCAACCAAACTCTGCTTTGAGGAGAACTCGTTGAACCAAGAAGCGCACCTAACTTAGGTGTACCATCGGAGGAGCTTGAACTTCCTAACATTGAATACTGAGGAACTAAGGTATCCAAAGACCCTACCAATACCTAGGCTTCCAAGATTCTTTGAATGTTAAGGAATTTTTCCGACCTCAAGGTCCATGCTCGACTGAGGCTTCCTAGCCCGATCACGTGTTGAAACTCTAGTGGAATACGTTGATGCTCCGCCCAAATCCATCCAAAGTTTCCTGTTATCCATTAACGAGAGAGTAGATTCTAAAGAAGCAGTTTTACAGATTACTTAACGTGAAAACACACGATAAGAGTCAAAAATAGAATTTCCTAAGAATTCCCTATAGCCTCTTGAATATAGGAAACAAACGTCTCCGCAATTATCTATAGGACTCTACTAGGCATTTTCTCTCACACCAATGATGTCAGACAACCTAGAGGTCTGATACCAACTGTCAGGACCCGAATTCTCAGGTCATGATGGTACCTACTACACCTCACCAATAGTTAAGCCTATTCCTTAGCCCAGAGTCATAAGCAACGGACTGCCAAGCAGAAGCCAACAATAAGAAGTAAAAGCTTAGAACAAAGCAGAGAAAAGATAAACAACAAAAACACTACAATAACCATTCTAAGACCTAGCATCCGTTAGGAGTTAAGCATCTAATCCAAAAGAGGAGTACAAGGTTATCACAAATAGAAGACAAGTATAGGTTGTCTCTGAATACAATATAAAGACTAAGCCTAGCCAACACAGATGGACATCAGTAGCTCCAGACACCAAGAACTCACCCTAATGCCCAAAATCCCAAGCTGCTTTGCACAACCCCAAATAAATGGTGTTAACTCAATTGCAACCTGCAGGGGAAAGAAGTATAGTATGGCTACCAAAAATAATACTCAGTAGGCAACAAAGTTGTAAAGACCCTCAAGGTCATTTTTTTAATTTTTTGATCTTTCCAGCATTTAGATTATTCCAATAGCAACCAAAAGTCATTTATGACACTTGTTGAGACTTACAGTTCGATCGTCTGGTCATTCGTTTAGATTTTGTGCAAGTTCTCATATTTTGGAACTTTTGAAACTTGAACGGTTGAATTCAATCAAAAGTTTGGGAAGATGGCCTCAAAATGTAATTCTGACGATTTCAGCAGCTTCGAAAGGGTTGTTTTTAGCTAGGGCGTGATTTGCTTGAGCCTCGAAACTTCTGGTGTGAGTTTGTGCCGTTAGGCATTTTAACTTTTATTTGAAGCTTAAGCCAAGGGTTGACTTTGGTTAACATTCTCTGTAAACATGCTCGGATAAGAATAATTATGTTAAAGCAGTTAGCTCCGAAATATTGAGTTTGAGCTAAAACGACCTTTCGTGCGGTTTCCTAGGCTTTCGGCCTCATTTTGAGCCTTCTTGTGGTTTTTAGTTTAAAATAAAACTTGGGTGTGGGACCCACTTTTCATCTAAACGACCTTGGATGGAAATTTGATGGGTTCATTGAGTCCGGAATGTTGAATTCAATGGGGTAGCATATTTTATTTGCACGCATAGGGTTCCAATTGAATCTACTGCACCCCGTTAGAGAATTTAGAGTCTGAGCAAACCAGCTAAAGTGATGTTATCTAGTGCAGGATTTTAGCTGTCACGATCCGAGTCTACACCCTGGACGTGGCCGGCACTCAAGAACCATTGATGGTCCCCAAGCGAGCCCTCATCCTGGCTGTCTACAAGAGGAAGACTAACTTAAGCATGCAAAAGCTTAAAACTGAATAAAATTCAATAAACTCAACTTTTCGAAACTTTAACTCAAATGAACAACTTAGAATAAAAATAATATATTCAACTTGCCATAAAATAGGCAACTTAAGTCTTTAAAACATTTAATAAAATAAACGAATAATACAGACTTCTCAACTATACTGACTATCTATGAAAACTCTAACTAATAAAGATGGAAGTCGGGACAAGACCCACGACATGCTGACTAAACTGAAAAGTAAATGAAATCCTCTGGAAATAAGGAGGCTCACCATAGCTAACTCGAACTCCCGGATGTATCAACGAATCTCCTGTTGATGATCATGAAATCATGTGTCTGCATCATGCAAAGATGCAGACCAAATGGATCAATACATGGAATATACTAGCATGTAACGGGAATTCTAAAACATAAACATAAGCTTGAACTTGATAAATAGAAACATACTTACCTCTTCTCAAACTTACTCAACTCAAGGAATACTCAAGGATATTCAAAACTACTCAAACTTACTCAACTCAGAAGTACTCAAAGATAAGATACTCAACTAAGAGATAAGATAATCAACTCAAAGATATGATATTCGACTTTGGGTACTCTACTCAATTTAAAGCAGCAATACACATGCAATATATGGAAAGCTTTATAAAACAGTAAAAACATCTTAGTTCGTTAAAGAAAATGCAATAAGAAACTCAAATTTACTTATATAATAAAGTAATATAGTTTATGCGGGAGTTTCTCTAACCAACAACCACCACTATGAGCCTAAGTGGTGATCCAGCATCTTACCTCACGCTGCCAAGGACCGTCTTATACCTTCCCGGGGGTATAGAACCTAACTCACTAAGTGGATCCACTAGTCTATGCTAAAAAGCAATAAAGAATCATCTAAAAAGTAGGAAACTTTTCTACCCATGATGGCTACATGGTTTATAGAGACTTGAGTTAATATAAACTAGCATCCCCATATCGATGCTCAATACTACTCCAAAAAAATACTTAGCTCATGTGTTTGTAAAAGCAAAACTCTTTCTTTGGTTTGAGATAATTACTCAAAACTTAGCTTAAAAGCTCTCTTGGAATCGATGTTCCCTTTCTTGCTCAAAACTCTTTTGGAAATCTCAGTTTCCTCTCATCTTAAATGTGAAAACATTTACTCTTGGGAATACTTAGTTCTCATATATCATTTAAAAGAAAATGAACTTTACTCTTACTCTTTACTCAACTTCAAAGCTTAAGTCTTAAAACAAAGTTTAAACATTTGTAAAAGACTTCTTAAAATATGGTTCACGCCGAAATATGGACTTGAACGACTCAATGCAACGTTTTTCATAACCATAGATAGAACTCAAATACTTGGAACTCAAGAATTTCAATGATACTACTCATTTCAAGAATGCTCAACTCAGAGGTTTCATGTGTAATTATGAACATGAACTACTCAACTCAAGGACTCAAAGATACTTCTCATCTCAAGATTGTCCGACTTATAGTTTTCATGCGGGATTATGGACATGAAATGTTCAACTCAAGGACTCAAAGATACTTCTCAAAAGGGATTAGGAACTCAACACTTAAAGGCTTAGAACTTGAATATACCACTTCTCTGGAGGATGCTCAACTTACGAAGTTCATGCGGAATTATGGGCATGAAACAACTCGACTCGATGGTCTACATAACAATATGGAACTCATGTATACGACTCTTCTAATTCTCTGACATATTTCCTCAAAGCTTAGTTCAAATTGATAGTTGATCTCAAAGGATTCACAATTGAACTCAAAGGATTTCTTAAACTCTACTCTTAACTCTCTCTTGAATGTGAATTATGAATTCAGGAGTTGTGGTTCATTATAGGAAAGATCTTGTGATGACAAAGTAGACTGATGAATACATTTTCCGAAACCTATTACCCACCTACTGGAGCCTTGAAACAAATTACTAGAAGTTGTAGAAGACACCTCAAAAAAGCTCAAAGGGACTTTCTTAGAATGTTCGAATGAATTCTCAAAACTTAACCCTTAACTCTACCTTGAATTTAAATTAAGGATTTAAGGGTTATGCTTCGGAATGTAGGACCTCTCAATGGTTTAAGAGGGTTAAGATAGTTGATCACAAGAACGGGAGAAGACCCAAATTAAAGAACACTGGCGCAATGCGGAGATGGAATTAAATCTTTGATCGCAAAAATAAATTTTGGGACAGTGGACTTTGTATCCTCTCCGCGATCCGGAGAGGGGGGTACTTTTCGGAGGACTGAATGTTTAAAACACCTCTGTGACGCGGAGCTGGGAACATATTTTTGCCCGATCTTTGCTTCCTCTCTCAAACTCGAATCAACTCACACCTACTGCAATTCTAAGGTCAAATTTCAGGAATTCTTTTAACCCAAAACAATTTCAGCTAAACCCACACAAGGAACTATCAATTAACTCATCTTATTCGCAAACCCTCGCCTCTAGTACTCAGTGAGAACTTCATTATCAAAGAACGGAACAAAAACCTCAAGAACTCAATAAGATTATCAATATTGGCTAAAACTTCATAACTTAATAATTCAATCTCAAAAATGAATTCAGGGCTAGAATAAAACATGATTGGCGTGAGGGCGAACAAACCCAACACTATGAAAGCTTACATACCTAAAAGAATCATCTTCTTGAATAACTTGAAGGAAAATCTGGGAAGATGAACTTAGCCTTAGCGTTTCTTGATTTTCTTGAGCGTGGAATCTTTGGAGTGAATTAGAGGGTTTGATTTATGAAAAACTGGTTTTCTACACGTTTAGGGCAATTTAGATGACCACCTAAGGGGTTTTAGGACTAAAATACCCTTAAATAAATAAATAAAATGAGCTGGGAGTCGGAATAATTTTTCACCAGGCAGTGAGGTCCGTATTGGCTCCGTAACGCAGAGCCATCGCGGAGCTGCTGCTAGGTTTGTGCATCCTTAGTAAATCAGTCATAACTTTTTGCTCATAACTCAAAATTTAGCAAACTCGGTGGCGTTGGAAAGAGGACTAGAAGGGCTTTAATTTAATATCTTATGGGTCTCCTCACTCATCTTGTACTAAAAGTTATGGTCATTTGAATTTGACCCAAAACTTAAGAAAAACTTAGGAATGACTTGAATGAACTCTCTTAAGTACTTCTTGGAACTCAAGGTCCTACATATAGTGACCTTAATACTCAAGAAATTTTAAATTTCTTGCAAAAACTCTCACTCACTACGAAGAAAGGTTCGGGTCTTAGCTCAAAAAAATTCTGGGGTGTTACATTAGCGACCAGAATTTAGCGACTAGTTTCGGGTATTTATACCCAGAAATTTCAGTTTTCATACCTCATTTACAAAAGGCAATTATCCCTCATCCAAACTCGAATTTGAGTGATTCAAAGTTCTGTGTGATCATTGGGAGTGTGGCTACTTGGTTATGTGATTAAAACTTGTTGAGGAACCTTTTTTTGAGGTGAATATGAGCTCGAAGCTACTTCCTTAGCTTGGTTTTCTTGTTAAATTTTGCATGTTGTTTGTGGCTGTTTTCAGGCCTTGGATTGTGTCTAATTTTGGAACAAGTTCAAGGCGTAGTTAAAGACCTCTTGACGGAGACAGTTTTGGTACTCCCAGCACGGGTCCCACCTTTTAGTTTTGACTTAATTTTGGGTCCATTTCCAGTTGTTGTGATTTTAGTGTCAAAATATCCATAATGGCGTTGTGATTGATAATTTGATAGTTTGGCGGTGGTCGGAGAAGTTTTGGGTGTGGATAGCTCGTGTGTGGTGGATTCAGATCACTCGTGTTTGACTTTGAGGTAGGCTTCGGTCTATTTTCTTGATTGAACTTCTTACATAATGCCTAGTATAGATTTCATATAATTTTGGATGGTATTTACCGGGTATTTAGCTTTCCCCTTGTTATTCCATCCTTTCTTGATTCTATAGGAGCCTTGAACTTATTGTGGGAGTTGGAATCCTTAGTTTAGGTTGTGACTTCTCTAGTGGTGTAGATGATCTTGCTTATTCTTGTTAGAGTTGATTCGTGGTGGCCTTAGACTAGGTTGTACATTAGATGCTTTAGGTTGCATTTTATCGCCTCGTAGTTATGATTTTCTCCCTTTTGAGCTTGTTTTGGGTCGTTTTTCTTGTGTTGATGCTTGTGACCTTAGTGGCTTATCGTAGACGTGGGTTGATTTTTGTTGTGCTCAGTCTGGGACTGGAGTGGTGTGATTAGGTTCGGGCGTCGTCCCTTGAGTTATCTCCCCCTTCATTGATTTGAATTCTCTTCTTGATCCCTTTGCATGTGGATAAGCGATAGGCATGTTGTATCCTTATTGATCTTATGATTATACTGTTGGACCTGAGGTCGTATGTGAGGACTAGTTGGATCCTAATTTAGTACTATATGCTTCAGTATCGTGGTTCATTAGTTGTATAATTATTTTATTTTGAGTGCCTTTTTTGAATTCTGGATGCGCATTGCATTGTTTGTTCATTCTCATGAATTTTGTGCTACGATCCAGGCCCATGTATTAGCATAGTTATCGTTCATGTTGAAATACTATTTTACTCAGTTTTTGTTCTAAACTGGTTTAACGGGAATCGTACCACTTGGATCACTTGACTTACTTATTTTTAAGATTACAAGGCATTAGGGACGTGCTTCTTTTTCTACTTGAGATATTAGAGGCATCTAGGATGTGCTCAGTTTTTACTTGACTAGTCGGTGCATCGACCCCTTTCTTGCATGCTTTTGTTATTTGATAACGCTCAACTACACTTCATCCAATTCTAAGTGTAGGCGATCGCTAACAAGTATAATCCCAACTAAGAGTTGGGTCGATCCCACAAGAGTGATACAATAAAGAATTCAATTGAGAAGTAAAAATGTGTCCTAATCGTTTGTAGAAGTAAAGGTTTTGCAACATTAAAATAAATCACAAAGTTTTAACGATTAATATCAAATGATTGGATTTGGGTAACCGATTTAAGACAAACAACACGGGAAGTAAACAAGTACAGATTGGACCTTATGAGTGTGATCAGTTGAATGCTAATTTCGCGTAATAGGTGATTACTAGTTGCTCAAAGTTGTTGAATCTCAATTGGTAGGCTAGGTTTTGAGTACAATAGTCATTTCTCAATCAACTATTGCGCTTCAAGTGAGTTCTTTCGAACCTCAACAAGCATAACACAGCCAAATAACTCATTCCTTAATTAGCCCACTCTTTCAAGCTGGGTTTGCAAAGACGCAACCAAACTCACTTTCTCAAGTTAGATTTTAAAGATGCAATCAATACAACTAGCAATCAATCATTCTACTAATTACCTCTTTCTCAAGTGAGCATAGAGAACTAAGCCAGAATTGCATTTGCAACTACAATTCTTCAATAAAAACATGAACATTTAATTAAACCCACTTCAAAACAACATTAAAATCAGCAACTAGCAATACCCATTAGCTGATTAAAGCATTCAACTACATAATCACACCCCTAAGGTAAGGGATTTTAGCTAAGCATAATGAAAAGCAAGAAATCGTTACCAACTAAGTTTTCCATATGATTTGTTATGATCTGCAATTTCCAAATGATGAAATCGAAGCTAAAATCTCACGATCTCTCAATCTCTACAAAAATTGCAAAGACAATGTTCTAGAATGTAAAAAAAAACTCTAAAAAACCCAGAAGTCAACAGTGTGGGAACTCATGTTCTTCTTTCAAAAATTGTATTTATACGTTCCCAAAATTTCAGCAAGGAGCCAACTCGGTGAAGTAAGTCGGGATCTCCGACCAGTTCGGCAATTCGCTGAGTTTCTCCTCCTCTCGTCGTTTGGCCTGGCTCCTTCATCAAATAATTTTGGAACTTTTGGCGAACTTGATCGCTATCGTCGATCCTTTCGGTGTGTCGCTGAATTTCCCATTTGCTCGCCAAGTTGGTTTTGCCCATGGGATATTTTGCTGGAACTTTTGGCGAGCTGAAAGTCCACTCGGTGAGTCGCCGAGTGACTTTGGCGAGCTCCACCTTTGCTTTCCTTCAACTTTTTCGCTCATTTTTGCATCATAATGTCCTTGCCTCACTCTTATACCTTCATTAATACACATCAACATATTAACATCAGTTATGAGCGTAAAATAGGCATTAAGGAAACTAAATCCTTGAATAATAAGCCCTAAATGAGTCGAAATCCCCGACTCATCAATCTTGCTGGCACCCTAGGAGTCAACTGGCTAGGAAGGCATTATTGGTTATTCACGGTTCGAGGTCGTTACTTCTTGTTCGAGGCTGATGCTCATGGTTCGAGGTCGTTATTCCCAATGATGTTGATGCTTTATGGTTCGAGGTGGTAACCTCTGGTTAGAGGTTTGAATGGTTACTGATGGTTCTGATGCTCACCATGCATTCATATGCATTACCTATCACCAATATACTTGTTTTTTGTAAGTACCCTCCGGTTTATGGGGGTCGGTTGAGTTATGCTTTTTGTTTGTACCTATCTGGCTTATGAGGTTCCGGTTAGGTTATTGTTTGACTATATTCTATTATTTGATGTTGTTTTATTGTTACCTAGTAGGTTTTGACTTTAGAATTGTAGTTGTGGGTCCTCCTGACACTAGTTAGTTGACTTGGTATCTTAGTTGCTTGCGATTAGGTTGTTGGCTTGCGATTTAGGTACGTTCTTGAATCGACTTGTTACCCCATGTTTTGTGTTTCTATTCTATATTTCTTGTCTACTTTAGTATCTCATGTTTAGTTACTTGTGCTATACTTTCCTTATTATTTGTTATTTATGTTTGTGTTATCTTTTGAGCTCAGTCGGTTGTTGCCTACTGAGTAATGTTTTTGGTACTCAAACTACACTTTTGCCCCTAGTAGATTGCAATTGAGTTGTCATCGTTGATTTGGAGTCGTGCAGAGCAGCTTGGGATTTCGGAGATTAGGGTGATAATACTGAACCTCCATTAATAGAGCAAGAGAAATCTAGAGAGAATTGAGAGGAGAAAGCTTCTCTGATATTATTGATAGAATGCAAAGTGGTGCTGATTACAATGAACAAACAACTATTTATACAACTAATCAACTAAATGATTCTAACTGATTATTAACAATATACAACTGCAATCTATGAGCTAAACTAACTAACTGAAATCCTAACTAACTTGATGCTGACGTGTACAATAAATATCTCAATACCCCCCCTCAAGTTGGAGGTGCGACTAGGACATCCAACTTGTCTAGGACTGCAGCATGTTTGACTCCAGTGAGTGCTTTGGTAAGAATGTCAGCAAGTTGATCACCAGTGCCAATATGATGTAATGAAATCAACCCTTCTTGAAGCTTGGCTCGCACAAAGTGGCAGTCAATTTCAATATGCTTGGTTCTTTCGTGGAATACAGGATTTTTGGCAATTTGTAAGGCTGACTGGCTATCACAGTATACAGGAAAAGGA
>JAJOOH010024366.1:0-18299 GCA_029582605.1 Solanum gracilifrons | reverse complement strand
CTTTTCAAAGGTTTGTGACCTTTCCGGTAAGGCACAATAAGAACCTTTTCACACTACCCTTTGTTTTCTATAAATTGAGGGATTTCCTCTCATTTTAAAAGATAGAATTTCTGGACTTCTTCTTCTACTACTAAATCTAGTATTCTAAGTGTATTTTACTGCCATTGAGTGGCTCGCTGACACCAGCGTTTTAGGTATCAATACACTGGTGATTGAGATCATTCTATCCTGGGAGGACATATTCCAAATCAAACCTCGGATACTAGAGGGGAATAATTTCCTTAAGGGGACACTGTGCATTCAGTGGGCTTGATCTTCTTTCTGTTTTTCCAGATTCTGGTATGTGTTACATATTTTAGATTTGTGAATTAATTTATGTTCTTCTGTTCTTCACTTGTTCATTAAACTTTGGTAACTTCGTGTTTCTGCAAAGTTTGTTGGAATCAGTAAGATTCTTTAAACATAGATTGACAACAATTCTTCTTTAGGAAAAAATATTTTGTATATTTTTTCTAATCTGTTTCTGATTCTAGTTTCTCTACTTGTTTTAATTTTCTAGTTGTGAAAATGTTCTTAAATTTTATTGTGTCTTACCAAGTTCTTCAAAGTTTTGTTCTAAGTATCTTAGGAATACAAGATGAACAACAGTCAACATTCGAAAGTCTATTTTCATCTGTTGAATGTTAATTACTTTAATTCATTTTCATGTGATCAAGTCTTCTTAGGATATATTCTGTCTGTTTTTGCTTAGTTTACTTATTTTTTGTCAATCGATTTTAGTGGAAATCATCAGTTCACTCCTTAATTGAAGTCAAATTTCTACTGCTCGAATGCAATGGCCACACGATGCAAATTATGTGACCGATGCCTTTTGACAAAGTGAGGCCTTTTTAGTACGCATTGCTGAATTAGAAGCGGCGTCGTCCAATTCAACAATGATCAGGACTTGAGTTTTAACATTCAAGATACAGAGCAATAATTGATAACTTGATTTCTTACTAAGTAAACATTTTTCAAAGATAATCAGACAAATAAAATCATTCTCTTCTCCAGATACAAAAATGAAAATGCATACAAAATTAAATTTTTATCACCCTCCACAATATGCCATTCAGGTTCTTGATGAGTTAACTAACGGAAATGCCTTTATTAGTACTGCTGTGGGGCTACACCAGACACCAGATGTGGGCATCTGTTGGATTAAATTTGTAGACGTATCATCGATTCAGATAACTTTTTACGCTTGTGATCACTAAAATAGTCATAAATGCCTTGTATAACAATATATATAATTAGCGATTTGTGTTTGTTTAACAGTTGAGAGTCCGGTAAGTATTGCCTCTTTAATGATTTCCGTTCATCTCTTGGTTCTTCGTGATGAGAGGATCGGAGTCAACATTTGAAAGTCGAGTCGATTTTCATCTGTTGAATGTTAATTACTTTATTCATTTGCATTTCAAGTCATATATATTTTCTGTTAGTTTACCTATTTTTTGTCAATAGAATTCATCAGTTCACTCCTTAATTGAAGTCAAATTTCTACTGGCCACACGATGCAAATTATGTGAATTGATGCCTTATGACAAAGTGAGGCCTTTTTAGTACGTGAACATTGATGAATTAGAAGGGCATCGTCCAACCAACCTCCTTTGCTGAATTAGAAGGGTTGTATTCTAAGAATCCATAGTCTGCAATGAGTTTTACCATTAATGATATTAATCTTTGTTCATGCTTCTTCATCTTTCTCCGCATTTTTTCATAGTTCATAGTAACTTCTCCTCTTTTCCCCTTCTTTCTTCTTGGAATTAGTTAATTTCCATCTTCTGTTTGTTCCTGACTTCAATATCACACTTGATCATTAGAGGGTTATGCTCTAATCCCACCCTAATCTTGAGGGAAACGGATCACCTTTTGTTGATACGTAAATAGTTGCTACAAACTCTCATATTATTATATGTAAAGAAATGTCATGTATAATGCTTCCATAGACGTAGCAACTATAAACATGTTTAGTTCCAAATGTATGTAAATATGACGACGATGAATTTCTTTTCTATAATTTTATATCAAAACAAAGTTTAATAAAATATGGCATCTCCAATCTTTTATAATACGGGCCGTGCTAGCACGGGCAAACATCATCTAGTAACTTTAAAAGCATTTGTTTAATCAAATAATAATTCAAATGGGTATACAAATGTCAAAATTGGGTATCAACATAGTTTTATCGAAAAAGAATCAAAAACACATTTACATTATGTGAAAAAATAACTAGCTAAATATAAGATGCACATAATGGAGAACTTATATAAGATGAACATGCAAGGCCGACTCAACAAGATTGGGGGCCTAAAGCCAAATCTTAAAGAGGGGCCCTAATATTTTTCAAAAATTCTTTTTTTTTTATATAAAAATCATCATATATACTTTTATTTAAAATCTACTTTTCTAGCCTTTTTAGATGCAAAGTTATTAATTATTGTTTTATAATCGATTTGTTTTAGTAATTCCTTTTCAATTGATAATATAGTTAATCCATTCAATCTCTCTTGAGACATTGTTGATCTTAGATAAGATTTTATCAGTTTTAGTTTCGAAAAACTTCTCTTGATTGAGGCAACAGTTACAGAAATTGTTAACATTATTCTATAAGCAATACTTTTTTATTCTGAATTTTTATTATTTGTTAAAAATCTATCAGGTGCTCCTTTTAGGATTTATTTAATTCTTTAAGTTTTCTCTTTTTCTCTTTTTTTGTCAAATCGAAATCATATTTTCTAGTTGACATATTTAAATTGAATAATTTTAATAATAACTAAAATAAGAATATATATACTTATGAACTAAGAATATCAATAGTAACATATTTTCAAGAAAAACTATAAAAATAAAGTTAGAATAATAAACCTGACTCATAAATTTGATGAGTTGATAAAACAATAGTGAAATAGTGTTGTGTTCCTTCAATATAATGATTGTTTGGTTCACATCTTGAGATTTTGAAGAAGACATCCAAAAGCAATTTTTTTTCTTTTGTAACTTGTAAGCAACACTAAAACAAACAAAAAAATTGTAGGAGAGAATTCAATATTGAGAATAAAAATAGTAAAATAGAGAATAAAAAAATATGAGTATAAGGTAAATAATAATATAGGGTCAAACTTTTAGGAGATAAATAAGAAAACACAATCTCCCACTTAAGGAAATTATTCCCAAAAAATGTTTCATTCGCTTAAAAAAGTGAGAAAACAACAGTCATTTTTTTATACTTCTTACATGTTTTTTTTTAAAAAATAAAAATAAAAGTACATACAATTTTCTTTTAATAATGTATATATAAGAATTTTTTTTAGAAAAATTGGGGAACCAAAAATATGGGGCTTCAAGCGATGTCTTTATAATTAAAAAGTTTCAAAAGACAAGTCATATAAGACATAATAGGAAGAGCTTAAACAAACTTTAGATAATATCATGTCATAGAATTTAACTTTGTATATAGAAAGGTTTGAAAATTGAAAATAAAGTACAAGATTCAAACAATCTTTTGGTTTGTAAGTTACAATTTATGAATTCAATTTTGACGATGAATGTCAATGCAGTAAATTATTTCATGGATATTGAGAAATTATGTAATATGATGTGTCAAATCAATTCTCCATATATCACGAAACTACATAATTTAAATTATTTGATGTAATAATAAAGAAAATTTGACATGGGGAAGATTTATGGTAGTAATTGTACATGTATTCGAGTGGAAAATGATTTCAAGAAAAAATTGTTGTAAGTTTTAGGCAAATAATGTGAGATTGGAAGTCATCAATAAATCGTTATATAAATTTGTTTAACAAAATTTATATATGAACTGATGAAAATATTCGATTGAGCAATTTTATGTTCTTTAATAGTATGTGTTAAATTTAAAATTATAAGAACTTTTAGTTGGACAACCCATTTTAAAACATAACTGTATATATTCAGCATACACGGTATACATTCAGTATACAGGTCGAAAATGTGGACATGCAGGGCTGATGCGAAATACAGGTGTTTGGAAGCAAGAAATGCATGGACAGGGCTGATATACACTGATATACGCCAGGTGTATACAAAAACAAGAATTAAGTTAAACCCCAAAAGCAGTAATGAATTTGGCTCAAGAAAGGCCCAAATTCAGTTTCTCCTTTTACCCTTAACTTATTTAATTGTGTGATTATTTATTGTTTTTCTTCTTTTTTATAACTCTAAAATTATTAATTAACTTAGTTAGATTCTCCAAAAAGATGAGTTCTTTCTTTATGTTGGTTTACTTTTAATACATTTCTTTTTTGTGTTCATTTATTTTACTAATCTAGTATATTGGTTAGATTTTATATCTTTAATTAAATTAAATCTCTTTGTTCTTAAAAAGACACGTTCTTTAATGCTTTTCACTTAATCACTTTTTATACTATATACTTATTTTAAAATTGTTTTAAGTATATTTCTAAAAATAAAATTAAAAAATAATAATAATAAAATAAAATAAAAATACATAAATAAAGAAATAAATGTTTTCATTTCCTTACTTGGTCATTTCTCAAAAATTTAATCCAAACTTTTTATTCTCCGATAAATTTAAAATGGTTTTCATGCTTAAATTAACCAATTTTGTTCAAATTATTATTTCTAAAAAAGATTCGAATAAATTCTAATTAATCTAGTTTTGTTAAAATTCTAATCACTTGTAATTAAATTCGAATATTTCAATTAAGGTCCCTTTTTCTTAAAAATAAAAATTGTTCTTTGTTTAACTATTGTTTCAAGTTAATAATGTAAATTATTTTTACAATCATTTTCCTGAAAAATAGTCAAAAATATTAATCTAAGTCGTAAGATAACCGCATGTTAGAGGACACTTCAAATGCTTTAAAAACCTTCTTGAAGTCTAAATGAGAACCTCGTACCCATTTTCTTTAAATTTTTAATGACTTAATATGTTAGAGTCTTTTTAAATTATAAGTTTTCTTAATTTCTTTAAAAAATTAAGTGGCGACTCTTTTCTAAGTATTTTTCTCAAATTGTTATATATTTATAACATTTCAAAAAGTGATTTTTCTAAAGCTAGTAAAATTACGGCATAACAATATTGTTGAAAAAACATTCATTGCATTGCAACAAAAAAAATGAGTTGATACATAAATCTTCAACATATCATCTTTTTCTTTATTACTTAATTAAATACCATCTAAATATTTCTTTTTCACAAAAATCATCCTCCTACCTGATTTTCGTCCGATTTTCTAAAACCATGTCATTCGTGGACAATGATGAATTTGATACAACACAATATAGTGATATACTATACATTTTTCAGAGTTTATATATATCTCATATTTTAGTGCACTAATATTTTTTATCTGACGTAGTTCGCAACCCATATAATGTTCAATCTATTAAAATAATAAACTAGCCCAATTTGATCCCTTAAATTTCTAAGTTGGTAAGAGCTTAGCCCATATGGAATTTCGTGAACCATGATAAATTGATACAACACAATATATTATATATTTTTTTAGCATCCATATATATATATATATCTATTCATTATTTTTAAATAATGGAAAATGTCAGTTAGATAATTAAACTTGAAACTCAAAAGAGGTTGAAATTAAAATGTCATAAATATTCAAAATTTGAAATTGACCGATTAAAAGAATTATTGAACCACTTCACGAATCAATTCAAGTAAATGACAAACTCAAGTATACAATTTCATTCATTTTTTGTTTCATTATCATTTTATTTCATACCACATTTCTTTTGTTGCCATGTAATGGACTCTTTTTCCAACAATATCCAACTTTTTACCCTTGGAAATAGAGTGATAGGTTAACCCAATCTATGGGATTGCAATTTGTATATTAGCAATTCTGACTTATCGATCAATGCTAGTACACTACACTATTAGAATTTTGGAGATGCTGAAGAGTTGTTTAATGTATTGTACCAAATTAAGTCTCCCTATGTCACAAAACCACTCGGTCTTACGAGATGGGAAAAAAGGCAAAGAATTGTTATTGTGGAAAAGATACTTCCTTTTAGCAATTGGTTGAATGACACAAAAAAACTTGGAATGTGGAAGATTTTTGGAGATCGTTGTATTTACATTAGATTGGGATATGCTTTTCAATTTTTTTTTAGTAATTTTATAACATTTATTTTTGTTGATTTAACTTTTTAAAAATATTTATTCATTATTTTATTTTAATTTTTTAGGCAAATAATGTGGGGATTGAAGGCCATTCACAAAATTTCTTATAACCATGAAAATTTGATCAATGTGGTTTTCATAGGAAACGATAGAAATATTTAATTGAGCAACTTTTGGACCTCTGATAGTATGTTTTGAATGTTTGAATTTAAGAATTTATTAGTAATTTTTATCTTTTTAGTAATTATTTACGTTGAAACTTGTAGATGATATTCAGACTCTTAAACAAGACTTCAGATATTTTTTAGGCTGGACTAGTAGTGTTGATTAGGAACTTTTGTGAACATATACATTTTATAGTCAGTCCTTTCAATGAGATTGAACTCATATTTCCTGGGATCGCGGGAACTATTTATAATAGCTTGGTCATGGGACCATATTGGAATTGCATTAAGAGCTGAAGATATATACCTAATAATCATCGAAGACGAAGATAGATGAACTCTAGAATTTATTATTTTTGTAATTGATAAACTTATGCACACATTTTGATTTAATTAGTTACTTTATTGATTTATTTTAATTTATTATTTTTAGGAAAAAATAAGCATTATGGCTAATATGAAAAGCGGAAACGTTTACTCAACACATATGAAAGAAGATTAGAACTTATTAGGAAAACATAAAATTAGTGCTTACAATCAATTTTAACAAGTTGTTTGAATTTATAAAATAAGAGTCTATGTGTTTAATCCAAATGCTAAATCTGTATATTAACCATTTTCTTTCAAGATACTACGTTGATTTTTATTGTCAAAAAATTTATTGGCATATATAATAATTTGAATAGTTTAATTCAAAATTCTAAAATATTAGATGAAGTTCTAATGTTGCAAACTGGAAAAATTAAAATAAAGATTGATATGGAGTTACTCCATTTCTAATGTTAATGACTAGGAGTATTCACGGTTTGGATAAAAATCGATACAAATTGAATTAAATTAGTTAAATAAATCAATTTGATTTGGGTTTGAGATTGGTTTGGTTCTTTATTTTTGAAAATCGATAATATTTTGTTTGGTATTCATTTTGTTTAAAAAAAACCCAAAGGAATAGTCGAATCGAGCCGATAAATGATATACATATATTTTATTATTATACATACATCATATATTAAATATTTTATATGTTTTCATCAAAATTTATTTATAATTTATTTTAAAACAAAAATGTTCAAGACAAGAACATTTATCTTATTGGTTTCATGTATATGAGAACGTTCAAAACTGCCTATGAGAATTCTTGGTGTGATTAGATGTCATTGTCTCTTTCTTTTAGACCAAAATGATGATTTTTGAATCTTTATCCACAGTAAATAAAGTGATCGAAAGTTCTGTAATGGTAGTCGTTCGGACTATTTTTGTTTTGAATAAATTGTTGTCTTTTTTCCCACTTTTGAATGAATCTTTTTTTTTTTTTTAAATATTTATATATAATTAATAACCGAACCAAAATTGAGAACAACCAAACCGATAAATATATATTATATTTGGTTAATTTTGATTTTGATTTTAAACTTTGACTAATAACTGACCCAAATAATAGAGTTTTTATTAATTGAAGAAGTTAAACTAATGAAATTATCGTCTAATTGTAACTCGGTTACTAAGAAAAAACATAAAATTTTGAAAAGAAAATATAATGCATTCTTATGCATTACTATACAACAAAATTATAACATCCTGTATTAATTTAAAAGACATGAAAATTACTCTCTCCATTCCTTTTTACTTATTTAATTTTGATTTGACAAAGATATTAAGAAAATAATAATTGGTTTAGTGAGTTTATCATTTTATCCTTATTAATATATAGGTGCTTCCAAACATACATAGTTATTACATTTTTTAAAAACATTAATTAAATATTAATAAATTAAAGATACGATTAAAAAAATTTATCTATCTTGATCTGTCAAAAATGACAAATAAAAAAAGAAATCAAATTAAAAATTTTTAATAAGTAAATAGAGACGGATAATGCTTTTTTAATGTTTATACCTAAGGAGTTGATTCGACACAACATCATATAATTTAGTGCACTAACATTAATTGTTAAAGAGTTAATCTTAAAGATTGTTTGTTGTTGACACCTAATTTTGACCCTCCCCGATAATAATTAATTTCGAGCTTCTTAATTTTCAAATGATTTAAAGTAATTAATTTTAGAAATTTCGAAAAAAAATATATAATAGAATAGTTTGCAAGTTATTTCAAATAGTTTGTCACTTGTTATAATTTTTAAATAATAATATGTCTTTTATATAATTATGTATATAATTAGTGTATTTTATAAATATTAAAAAATCGTCTCAAAAAGATTTTGTTTAATTAAATATTTGGTTAGTTTGTTTAGTTATCTAATAGTTTACAATTTTGAGTTAATTAGTTAGTTTATAATTAAGTTAATTATTATATAATTATGTGTCTAATTAGTATATTTTACGAATGTTCGAAAATTGTCTCGAAAGGATTTTAGCTTTATTTAAATATTTGGCTATTTAGTCGTTTATATTGTTAAATTAATTAGTTTATAATTAAGTTAACTATTTTATTTCATTAAAATTAAGAAGCTCGCTAATTAATTAATATTGATTCGTTTTATTTAATTATTAGCCAAATTTATTAAATTTGATCAAGTTGGCTAAGTCTTAAATTTAAATTGCCTAAGTTTGAAACCTACGTGGCTACTTTACCACTGCAATGCTAGCCGAGTTCGCCAATTTAATACAATTTAGCTAGTTTTAATTTGAATTCGGTTACAATTATAGTTGCAAATTTGGCCATCTCCTATCTTGGTTCCCAATTCTTCAAGACCCAAAATAGGGTCATTTGTTTAGTCCAAAAGACTCCAGCAACCCATTTCAATTTTTCTCTTTTCTCCATTCAGCCCAAAACCTCTCTAGCCCATTTTTATCTCCAGCCGACCCACTCCTAAATCACCCGACCCGACCCACCTTTTCAACTCTAAAGAGACCCAGGAACAGACGTCTTCATCAACAACAACGACAAATTCCAAACGGCCTCCTCACAGCTCCAAGTTTCCGTCAAATTACACGGGAAAGCAACGACAACTTCACGACTTGGGCAGAAGCCAGTGCGATTCTTTGTCGTCTTCCCCCAACGTCTCTCTCCAACTCGTACGTTTCCAGCAGCAAAGAGGCATGCTTCTGTCCCTATTTCCTCTTCCGGAATGGGACGAAATTTGAGGGTAAAAGTATGTCTTCCCAAAATGGTGAAAGATTTTTGAGTTTGAATTTTGAATGGGCCTCGTCCCTATCCAAAAAATCTCCCACCTATTCACCCGTTTTTGCCTGAATTTCGCTGATAAATAGTTCCATATAGGTGAGTCAGAGGGGACACGAGAGTCAGCGGGTGAAATTTGGGAATAGCAGATTTTACCTTTGAAAGACTCCTGGAGAACTCCTTAGCTCCAAAGTTTCAGTAAGACTATTATTTGGGTTTTATTCGGATTCTCTTGGTGTGCTGTTCGAACCCCCAATTTGTGTAGTGGAATAGTCGAAATCAAGCTCGTATCTGTCCCAATTCGTTGCTCATCAAAAGGTATACACCCCCCCCATTCTTTTATTCACTTAGTTTTCGGTAGATGCTTGAGATTTGAGTTGTGTTAGGTGTGGGTCTGATGCGAGTGTTTGGGTCTAAATGACGGGAGGTCGATTCCTTGCTTGCAGCTATTCTTGAACTTTTCGAGTTGTATATCGTATCTACTACTGTTTTGAGTCCTTGGATTGTATTCGTCGATGTTCATTTGGGTTATTTACTGGTTCATTTTTGCTAGGTTTATTTAGAAGTGAACACCTTATTTTCTTTCTCCAGATTGCACATGCCCTTGTTTCCAACATTTCTCTGCAAGTTTGCCTTCTATTTTTCATCCTCTACCTCTTAGATGTTGCATTTTGGAGTTTCGTATGCCATGTCGTTGTTCAGAAACACTTAACCCTTATGCATCCTAAACTCTTTAACTCATTATCTTTAGATCTGCATTTGATTTGATCGAGATTGCATTATTGTTTTAATTTGTCGAGTGTGACTACCTGCTTGATTAAACTGTGGTTTGTTTGTTTTTTCTTTATATTTCCAAAATCCGATCAATCCTATTTCTGTTTTAAAGTGAGTTATTTGGTTAGTCTCTTGCATGTTAAAACCAAGTTGTGATCAACAGGACAATTTCATAGTTGACTGTCACGATTGAACTGGTTTGGTTCTAAGTCCGCATATTTGGAATTTCATTGTGTTAAGTTCTTCCTATTTTTATTAATTAATAATCTTTATACGATGTGGATTCGTCTTTAAGTATGATGTTCAAACTAGCGTATTGTTCCATATTTGGTAAAAAATAAATAAATTCGTGTTTAAGTAAAATAAGAGCATGTTGCTATCAATAGTCTTTGATTGTCCCGCTTTGCTACGAGTTTCATGAACTCAAACTATAGAAGCTCATAATGTATCGCTAAAGTGTTTATTCCCATTGTTGTCACTGTTTCTTTTGTTGGAAAGCTCCAAACTCTATTGCTCTTAATTATTTGGCTCTAATATATTTTTAGATGATATACATATGTCAAAAATTGGTTAATGTCTACGCGGTTTCTTTTGTTAAAACTGAAGCTGAAAATAAATAAATGAATGAATAAATAATTTTATTTTATTTAAAAATGATAATAATAAAATAAGTGGTAATAACGAGATGAGTAATTTTCGTATTTGGGAGCTTGTTATTCTGAAAATGGACATATGTGAATGTAGGCGTGCATGAGTTTGCTAGTTGGAATTGCATATGATATGGAATAAGCATGGTCTGTTGACTTTCCTTTATAGTAGAATAATAATAGGTGTAGGGTACAACTTTTGTTTTGTTGAAAAAATACATATGATGTGAAGCATGATATTTAAGAAAGCTCATTGTGTTCTCATAATTATTTCCTGTCAATTCATCGCCATGTTATTTAACTTCAATTTATTCATTTTGGTTTAGTTGAAATATATTTGAGTGTGTGCCCTCGAATGCATTATTGTTTCATAGTCGATGAATCTTGTTATCATTTAGAGCTAAGGTTTGAAAGATCTTTTATTATTATCGGATACTAATTTTCGTTCTCTTCATTTGCATGTAAAATCTGTCAAAGTCCTCACGGACTGTATCTTTGCATTCCCAAGGGGGCCATGGAGGCCCCAAAATTCTTATACTAAGTCAGATTTCCCGAAAATTTGGCAAACAGGGTTCGGAGCATATATACAAGATCGTATACATCTAGTGTATATGAAAGAGGAAAAAAGGGCCTAAAGGCCCGAAATTTCGAAAAAAGTGTATTTTGTTATTTTGGGCCCAAGCCCACTTATTCGCTATACTTGTTAGTTCCTAGGACAGGTGAAAGAATTGGGCCTAAGGTCCAGAGAAAAAAAAAATATATATATACTTTTTTAATGTTAGTTTAGGACAGGTGCAGATGACTCAAATGAGCCAAAAGCCCAAAACAAAAATAGACCCAAATACTGGCCCAGGCGGACAATAAAACCAGATTTGGGCCCAATATTCTTTTCCTTTTCATTTTGATTATGTTTATTTACTTGCTAATATTTGTTGTTAATCCCAAGGTCGAAAAATTCAAATCCCCCAAAGACACCCATTTTGAACTAATCACTTAACTAAATTATTCGCCTTTTATTCAACTTAAAAATAAGTAAATAAATAATTTTACAAAAATATTTCGCTTAGATAATAACGTAATATCTTTCCATTTCTCCCTTAAAATGGTCCTAACTATAAATAGTTCAGTTTTGCAATTCAAGCCAAGTTAAAATGATTTTAGCCAAATGAATTAATTGTCGGATAACCACATTAGTAGGCATTCTAGGTGCTTTTAAAACCTTCCTAGAATGTTAATAAGAACCTTGAACCATTTTTAAGTTTTCACTAGATTTCTGTTTGTCTTTTGAAAACAACAGTTTTCTTGATTTTTCTTAAAAATTAAGTGGCGACTCTTAAACCAGTCTCAAGTATATTTTTAAATAAAACATTTGTATCTTTCACTTTATTTTTGCAATTTTAAAATATTGGATATTGTTGAAAAAAACAGTCATTGCATTGCGACAAAAGAATGAGTTGATACATAAATCTTCTATGTATCATTTTTTCTTTATTACTTAATTAAATACTTTTAAATATTTCTTTTTCACAAAAATCATCCTTCTACCTGAATTTGTTCTGATTTTTTAAAACCCTGTCATTCGTGAAAAATGATGAATTGATACAATACAATATATTATATATTTCTCAGAGTTCATATATATATATCTCGTATTTTAGTGCACTAACATTTATTATTTGAATTAGACTTGATATTTTTAATCTATTAAAATAATAAAGTAGACCAATTTGATCCCTTAAATTTCTAAGCTCGTAAGAGCTTAGCCCATATGTCATTTCGTGAACCATGATGAATTGATATAACACAATATATGAATTTTTGATCAAAATAAGCTATTTTTAAAACCAATTCACCTAACTAATATGCTTTTTAAATTTTTTTACAAAAGTAGTATAAACGTACTTCAGAGTAACGTTTTAGGTTATTTTTATTTTAAAAATTCAACGGACAAAAACTGACAGAGTTGACGATGTTAAATGAATAACATCTTCTTCTTCTTTTTTAAGTGAATTGTGATCACGTGGACCTTTTATTCATTCATATCCACAAATGTCACCATCCAAATAAAAAGAAAATACCAAAAGAAATCCAAAATACATTGGTTAGTCCAGATCTACAACTATGGTGGTTTTGAGAAACCTTCTTCTTTCACTTCATCTCAGTGATTATTTCACCACCCCAATACAAAGCAATCATCACGTTATCTTCAAAATTAGCCATCAAAAATCCTACACACAAAAATAAGATGCATTATAGTTATTAAAAGTATGTTTTTATAAATACATTACAACATATTGACAAGACTTACCTATTAAATTTTGTGAGAATTGATTCAACAATGGGGCACATAAACAGAAGTTTTGTAGAAAATTATTGGAATGTGCTAAACATCCTACACCACCATTTCTTATAATGATCCGTGGTCAAATTGTAAAAGGAACACTTTAACAGTTTGTTGTTACTGTCAGTCACGTTTTAAAATTAAAACATACGTATAGTAACGTTTTATTGGCAGATCAAATCAATAAGACATATTCAGAACCCCGTGACATGATTCGATAGAATCGTTACTCAAAGTAACGTTTTAGTCTTAAAACGTGACTCATAATAACGACTTTAACATCAGATTTCGTACAAAGATTCTCAGTTGGGAGACGTGATTTGATTCGACAGAATCATTACTAGGAGTAACGTTTTATCATTAAAACGTGCTTCGTAATAACGAAATTTGGTACAAAGATTCGAAAGTAACAGATTTGCAGAGACTCGTTACTGATGGTAATGTTTTAAGCCTAAAACGTTATTGCTAGTAATGTAAATCTTCTTTAACGCCGTCTCCCAACTATTTTTGGTCTGTTTATTTTTTTTAAATGAAATAAAGCGTAATACGTTACTACCAACAACGTTTATACTAGTTTTGTAAAATTTTAAAGTTTCATATTACTTTGGTGAATTGAATCAAATAATAGCTTGTTTTGGTCAACTCTTCCACAATATATTATATATTTTAGCATCCATATATATCTATTCATTATTTTTAAATAATAGAAAATGTCAGTTAGATAATTAAACTTGAAACTCAAAAGAGGTTGAAATTAAAATGTCATAAATATTCAAAATTTGAAGTTGACTAATTAAAAGAATTATTGAACCACTTTGCGAATCAATTCAAGTAAATGACAAACTCAAGTATACAATTTCATTTATTTTGTTTTATTATCATTTTATTACAGGTTAGTTGTACCACATTTCTTTTGTTGCCGTGTAATGGACTCTTTTTCCAACAATATCCAACTTTTTACCTTTGGAAATAGAGTGTTAGTTTCACCCAATCTATGGGATTGCAATTTGCATTTTAGCAATTTTGAGTTATCGATCAACGCTAGTACACTACACTATCAGAATTTTGGAGATGCTGAAAAACTATTTACTGTATTGTACCAAATTAAGTCTCCCTATGTCACAAAGACACTTGGTCTTGTGAGATGGGGAAAAAGGCAAGGAATTGTTATTGTGGAAAAGGTACCTTTCTTTAGCAATTGGTTGAATGACACAAAAAACCTGATATGTGGAAGATTTTTGGAGATCGTGTACTTACATACTGAGATATGCTTTTCAAAAAAAAATTCAGTAAATTTATAACATTTATCTTTGTTGATTTAAATTTTTAAAGATATTTGTTCATTATTTATTTTAATTATTTTTTAGGCAAATAATGTGGGATTGGAGGCCATTTACAAAATCTCTTATAAGTTATAACCATGGAAATTTGATCAATGGAGTTTTCATAGGAAACGATAGGAATATTCAATTGAGCAACTTTTGGACATTCGATAGTATGTTTTAAATATTTGAATTTGAAAATTTATTAGTAATTTTTATCTTTTTAGTAATTATTTACGTTGAAATTTGTAGATGATATTCAAGACTTCAGAGATTTTTTAAGCTTAGTTGAAACAACCACTTCAAATCATCCATTTGTAATTGTACAAGGTGTGTAAAATATTATATTAATAGAATAATGTTTGGATGATATTTTTTTTTTTTAATATTTGAAATAAAAGACAAAATCTAAGGGTTGATTTTCAATTTTCAAATACATGTTCTGCACAGAATGATACGATTAATCTTGATTGAAATTTTCTATTCAATAATATTGAGCGGCTATTGTCACAAATATTTTGATTGAATTGATTAGAAAAGAAAAAATAATAATATTTTCAGACGAAAAAATTAATTTTTTTCCACTATTTTAGTAAAAAATTGTTTGTCATCGTGCATTTTGTCGATGAACTGATTCAATAAGAAATGAGTAGAAAAAATATGTTTTATATACAAATTTTTCATTAATTCACGCTTTAAAAAAATCTTTATTTGTAATAGTGTGTGATCAAATTATGTTGCTTGCTCCTAGGATTGAGTGCATCATTTATAAATGGTGTAGATTAATTGACTCAAGTTATGACATATTAAATAGGTGATAAATCTCCCAAAGTCATGACACCAATTAATTGAACTTATGACATTAATATAATAAAGATTGATAGCCAACCCAAACATGTCAACATAGAATGTTTCAACACATAACTACATATCTTGTATCATAAGAAAAATAATTTTGCAAATTTAATACCATCTCTTTATCTTATTTTCTTGATTGACTTTTGAAGAACTCTTAATTAATTCACTTTAAGATACAGATAAATTATAATGGAAATGATTTGAATCAATAGTCAAAATAGTTATTGAGGATCTTATAGTTATCGAAATATATAGATGGATTTGTCACGATCTTGTCATGAGTGGCACTCATACAAATTTTTTGGTGAAAAAATCAATTACTAACCCAACTTAACCAATCAAGATTCACTATAGAAATCAAATCATGAGATAAAACAACGAAATAGCAGTTAAAAATAGATAAAGACTAGAGTTTCCATAAACTCCATCATTTAATAAAATCCATTCGCGAAATTTAACTCTCTAGAATAGGAAAGTCATAGTACCATAACTCTAAATAATCAAGAATGGGGATGGAACCCCGGAAACTTAGAAAACAATAAACTAAAGTCTATGAAATGTCTAAGTCCGAAAAGATACACTAAGAAATGAAGAAGAACCCATGGCAATCCAGAATAGCAGCTTACCCTTGGATTCGAGGTTAGGTGTCTCTCAACTGAGTTCTCGTATCAACCACATGAATATGCCTTGTACTCCACAAGAAAGGAGTAATTAAGTACAATATCAATACATAATGTGTACTGGTAGGATCATACTGTCAGTTTCAAAATATGATTGTAAACAAGTAACTACAAAATAATAATACATGTTAACACATATACCAATAGACACACATAATACATATCCTCAATCACAACCTTGACTTAGCCCATGCACGTGAAACATGTCCCATATGATCACAAAATGCACATACCTGATCCTCTTATGAAATTCATACACAAATGACTAGTGTATCGGCACGGTACCCGATCCAACCATTAATGATTCATACCATGCGTGGTATGCAAGTCAATCATTAGTATCATGTACCTGAGCCAACCATTAATCACAAACAACATGCACAATCACAATCACAATCTTAATGAACAACCAATTTGAAACCACAAGTAAATAAATAGGCTCACCGCATGAGATTATCACATGAGGTCATTTTACATTAGCCTTTTAGTTTCCCCCACATGTATCGAACAAATAATACTACAAAGCAGTTTACATGCACACATTACATACTTTGGAAAACAAACAAACCATCACGTACCTCAAATCAAGCCTTGGAAACTCTAAAGAGTTCGATCAAGAGCAATACCCTAAAATTTGTATGTAACTATTGAGAGTGAAGATATTCTACATAATGTGAATGTTCCACCCAAAAGTTTGCTTTTAGTTCAAAACGATCAATATGTAGAATCAGAACAAGTAATTGCTGAGATTCACATTTCTTTTCTCACGTCTGTTTCTACAGTTAATATTTCCGCCTCATTTGTCCATATTTCTTTTTTGGAAAATACATAGATGTATGATTGAGAGAAAAATGAGTTGTCATTTGGGTGTATGGATTTTGACCTTTCGTTTATTAGGTCTCAGGCTAACATTCTCTAATATGGGTCATCTGGTGGGTGTGTTATTGAATGCTCTCGAACGAACACTATATATTTATCATATAATAATATATTGTCACAGAGAATGCAATAATGGTGGGTCTCCGAATGTGCTTAATTCCCTGTCTCGCCTCCTATAATGCACCTAGCAAAATCAAATTGATGTGTAATGTACTAATTAAGAATAATCTCTCCTCCAATTTTTCTTGGAGTCTGTGCAACATAGAAATTGACTGTATTTTCTTGAGTTAAGCCTTAAGAAGGGGAGGTAAAAGTCATTGCAAGAAGCCGGTGATGTCCAGGTTCTGATTCTTTTTTCTCATTGGTAACTCCGAATGATTTGTATAGCTGCAATTACGATGGAGGTTCAATGCATATTTCCCCCAAAAATGCTTGTCATAGATGTGCTAACAGCGGAGTACTCAGAGTATGCAATTATTCTCGAAATTGATGACACGATGCCATAAGAATGTGCAGTTTTTTGTCTATTGAAGTTGACAAGGAAATTTTTCAAAAGAGTGGATAACTTATACTAGCAATACTTCATGTATGGGTAGTTTCAGTTTGTGTTTTAATCATTCTCTGTGAATAAACATATATAGATGGATGATTTCACTTTCAAATGCGTATATTTGTGTTCCTATTTATTTACTTCTAAAAGAGCCTTCATTTCTAATGTGATTTGTGCTAGAAATTTTGACATCAAAAGAATAGTATTTTTTACGTATCAACAAAAGGTGACCCGTTTCCCTCAAGATTAGGGTGGGATTAGAGCATAACCCTCTAATGATCAAGTGTGATATTGAAGTCAGGAACAAACAGAAGAAGATGGAAATTAACTAATTCCAAGAAGAAAGTGTTGGGTTTTAAAGGTGTGAACAGGAAATGAAGGGTTGTGACTCTCGTGAAGAGTTGTGACTATGCCGAACGGTTGTGAACTTTATGAAAGGTTGTGTCCTTTCTAAAGGGTTGTGACCGTTTGAAAGGTTATGCCTTTTTCCAAAGTGTTGTGACCTTTCTGAAAGGTTGTCTTCTTTCTGAAAGGTTGTCTTCTTTCCAAAGGGTTGTGACCTTTACCCTTTGTTGGCTATAAATAGAGAGTTTTTCTCTCATTTTTCAGCATCAAATTCTTCCCTTCTTTTGCATACATTTCTTACAAAACAAAATCGATCGATCGTGTCTGTGTGTGATTTGTTGCTGTCATTTTGAGTTCGTTGAAATTATCGAAGTTTGAGGTACCACTACTTCTTTAATGGTTAAT
>JAJOOH010024365.1:0-10398 GCA_029582605.1 Solanum gracilifrons | reverse complement strand
AAGAGAATAACAAACCCAGAAATTTAACTTGAATTGCAAAGCCAAAATCTTCAAAACGAACTTGGGAGATCAATAATTGCTAGAGTTGCAAATTAATCTCCAAAATCCCAAAGCAAGAATAGAATAATAATGTCTAACCCCCAAAAACGAGGTTTACATGTCCTATTTATAGAAAACAAATCCTAAATAAAAAAGGAAACAAATTAAGGAAAGTTTTGTTCAGGTACGCGTCTTCTATCCACGAGACTGACTTACGGGCCGTCGATGGATCTACGGTCCGTAAGTCCTTTCTGTCACTCGGGACTTAGAAAATATTTAGACATCCAAAACTCAGCTTCTCTGAAGCAAACGACGGACCAGCAGCACAGACCGTAAATCGACCTACGGTCCGTCAATCCTCTCCGTAGCTCCATACTTAGAATCTTCAAAAATCAGGTACTGGAACCCATACAGTCTCACTCTATGGATCGACAGTACGGTCCGTAGATCAATCTACGGACCGTCAATGGGCACCGTGGTCCCACACTTGGTCAGATTTCCCTTATTTGTCCTTAATACCATGCCTGCTGATCTACGGTCATAACCTACGGACCGTGAATGGACCTACGGTCCGTAGATCACCTCCGTGGATGCCCTTTTTCTGCAATTCCTTCAGCTGTCTCTAAGCTTCCGCACCTAAACGTATTTCCTGCAAAACATGGTAAAAACACATCAAAACCAATATAAAAAGGCCTTAGACACACAACTAGTAAGTGAAACGTATTAGAAATACCGTAAACTCACGGTATATCAATGACACCTAGAATTTTCCCCGTTGGTTCGGTTGACTAAGTGATGCAATCTCTTGATATGATCATAGGCAACTTTAAAGAGTGTGAAACAATTTGACATTATACCTATTTTGTGGCCTACCTTGTTAGAGTGTGAACTCCTTTTGAGCACCCTTTGAGCCTTAACCTTTTTCTTGGAAGAAACTTGATGAAAACATAACCTTTCTTGACTAATACCCATAATCCTCATGATTTGTGGTTGGTTTGAATAGCCAACTTAGGTCAAAAGCCTAAGTTGGGGGTGTGGTAAAAAGAGAAGGTAAATCAAGAAGTGCAAGAAAGTCCCCTTTGACCCATGTGTTGTGAGCACCACATTTTATGAGGACTATAGCCATTGAGCCTTAATGACCATAACTTTGCACTCAGCCCCGTTACAAGCCTTGAAAAGACCTTTTTGATCTTGAGTGAGCTGAAACAAATGTTGGTTGGAAAATACGGGAATACCTATGGGTGAAATCATGCATTGTGTTCATCTTTATGAGTGTGAGCGTTGCATTTGATTTCGAAACTTTAAATTGTTAAACCATTGTGTGCCAATATGGAATCATTCTTTGTGTGAGGGCAATTGAGTACCTTTGTTGAGCTTGAACTTGCATTTGAAGCAAGTATTTTGAGCTTGAGATTCTTTGATATTGGTGAGTCACAACTTGACTATTTTAGTGCACAATTGATTTGTGCATGAGTAAGTTAAGTCTTTTTGTGTGCATTCATGATTGAATCTTGTGTAGCACTGTTTGAGACATCCTTTTTGAACTACTGAACTTGAATTTTACTTGAGGACAAGCAAAAGTTTAAGTTAGGGGTGTTGATGAATCCATGATTTGGACTCATTTAGGGCTTTATTTGAATAGATTTAATGTCCTCAAATGCATATTTTGTACCAATAACTGATGTAAATCCTTGAATTTCAGGTATTTGGATTGAGGAACAAAGCATGGACACTATTGAGTAAAAAGGAACAAGGCAGCTGAAAGAACGAAGGAAAGAAGGCCTAAGGATCGCCTAACTCATTAGGCGATTCGCCGAACAGCCAGGATCTCACCTAATGTTCCAGAGTGCCAAGTCCTGAAGGAGAAAATCTAGTCGGCGAGAGAAAGGAGCAGTCGGCGAGTCGCCGAATGGTTCCGCGATGCAGTGCCATATCGCCCCAAGTTACAGAACCTGAAGATGATGAAGTAAAATCAAAACGACGATGAAAATGACCAAAGGGAGGATCGCCAATTGGAACGGCGATCCCGACTAACTGCGCCGACTGAACCTCCGCAGCACATTTTTTGACAACTATAAATACTTGTTTAAATTTTTAGCTTAGTATCTAATCTTTTGTTGAAACATATTATTTTTCAGTTTTGAAGTTTGAGAGCTTAAAACTGAGTTTAGAGACAATATTTCCTTAGCTTTGAGGATTTGAAGATTTTCATTTTTAAGAAATTTGAAGTGGGTGTTGAAGATTCTTCATCTTAGACCTTTGTAAAGACTATATCAATCGTACCCAGTTGATAGAAACACAACTTGGTAACAATTTTTACCTTTTTACTATGTCTAGCTAAAACCCCAATTCTTGGGGTGCGATTATGTGATTATGGGTTGATTTAATTACTAGATATTGTTAATTGATAGTTTATTTGCTGTTTAAACGTGATTTCGTTCAGTAATTGTGGTTGAATTTAAAGGGTTGTAATTGCAAATACAATCTTAACTTCATATTTTTGACTTGCTCGAGAGAGAGAGGTTTCAAAACCAAAATTACTGAATCGATGGTCTGTGGGTATTGAGTTGTCATGGGTTCAGCTCGAGAGAGTGAACCCTAAACCCTTTTCCACACATTCAGCTCGAGAGAGAGTGAATGGACTAAAGCGAAGGTTGTGCTTCATTGCTGCTTATTGGTGTTCGAGAGAAACCAATTTTGATTTGGGGTAAATTATTCGAGTGAAAGTTTACCCCCACTAAAGTCTAGCTTATTCACCGATTTACAGTTGTTTACTATTAATTGCAATTACCCGTTTGTTTACGTTAGCCCATAATCCTATCACATCCCGAGAATCCCGTCTCCATATTCGTATTTTCGTACTATTTGTTGTTTTAGCTGATAATACAAACAAAACCTCCTTGATATTTGACACTTGTGTCACCCCAAACTTGAACTATGATCTTATTCATAAATGTTTTTAGCTATGATTGACTTGAACATATTCTTACTTGCCTAGTGATTCTCAATTACGAACTACTCCCTTGGGACTCGACCCCAACTTACTTAGTTGGGTTATATTACTACTCACGATCGTTGGCACTTAGTATTGTATGAAGTGTCCTGATACGTGAAATCAGGCAACTACTAATTAGTAGAGAAATGATATTGATAGATAATGACGGGGTGAATGATTATGGTGGTAGTGATGTATAATGTTGACTATTAGTGGTGGTAATTATCGATAGTGATTAGTGTATGTAATAATGGTTGGTAGTTATGATTGCAAATGATAGCTAATGGTGATGATGATTGACTTTGGTGACGCCGGTAGTGATGGTTATGATTGAGCTGAGGATGATGGTTGTGCATGGATGGTAGGTGGTGGTGACTGATGATGGTGGTTTTTTTGGATGATATTGGTGGGTGAAAATAGATGAAGTAGCCGTGAATTGTCATCTTTATAGCAATTCTTAATTAAACATCTTAGTGATATTAAGACTTTGTTATAGATCTTACTTACTCAGACTTATTTAATGATTGTAAAATAATAAAAATAAACACATTTAATGATTAAAATCTGAATGACTAAGATTCAGATATGAATGGCTAAGATGCATATTTGAATGATTAAGATTCATAACTTAAAAACAAAGAGACTTAATGACTAAATAATTGAGATATGTATTATTAAGATTAAAACATTCATTGAGTACAAACAAATGAAGTCTAAAAAGTAGGAGTATAAGGAAATAATAATGCCATTGATAAGGAAAATTAGACACCGCGCGACTACCTACTAAATTTTTACCTTAATCATTGACCTTCATATCTTTCTTTCTAGGGTCATGTACTCAAAAGTTACAAGCGTGTCATGTCTTGTCTAATAAATTTTTTCCAATATTTATTTGGCTTACCTCTGCCCCGTTTCAGGCTAATTATAACCAACCTCTCACATCTTCTGACTGAGACATCTGAGCATCTCCTTTTCACACATATGAACCATCTCAATCTCCCTTTCCTTATATTGTCCACCATGTAGGTCACTCCCAAATATCTTTATTCCTAATCCTCCTGGTATTTCCACACATCTATCTTAACATTCTCATTTTTGCTATTTTCATCTTCTATACATGGTAGTTCTTGGTCTTTCAACAATTCACCCTATACAATAAAGGTTGTCTAACAAACACTTTATAAAACTTACCTTTAAGTCGTGATGGCAAATTCTTATCACACAATACATCAGATACGAGATTTCATTTCACCCACTCTACTCTAATACCATGTGTAACATCCTCTTCAACCTTGTTATTTTTTAGGTTATAAGTTGCTACGACCCAGACCGTCGTGATTGGCACCCACACTAACCCTCCGGTGGGAGAACCATTACTACAACCCAAACTAAACAACTCAACCAAAAACTAAGGCAAGAAGGTTTAAATGACTATAAAAATGGAGTCCCTATAAACTCCAAGGTTTTAACAAACAACTAACCAAACTAATGCGGAAGAACAACCCCTAGAACCTGAAAGTCATTGTACCAAAATTCTACTAACGACAAGTCTAAGAACAAGGGGAACAACCTTGAAACTAAAAAAATACCTTAAACAAATACTTTGAGTTCGAAAAGAATGGACTTAAACAAGAGAGATTCATGGCAGCCTGAAAGAACTGGCTCACCCTTGAATCTGGTCACGATCAATAGTCACTTAGCTGAGGTCTATCAATAGCCGCCTGAAGATGCCATGTACTCAACAAAGAACAAGAAAGTACAGTATCAGTACACAACCACAGTGCACTAGTAGGATCACACGACTATCCCAATAAGTGAAACACATGCAAGTAACCACGACATTATAAAACAGGCATATTCCGAACATATACAATTAGTCATCTTTTCAGGATCAATGTAGCATCCCACGTTCTCAATAATACACATTGGTTATCAATTTAGAGTAACATGCAGTCTTCCAATATCAATCATCATTAGATATGAACGTAATCATCACAAGTAGATACATAGCACAATTCAATAGTCCTCTCAGGGAACCCAATTCAATGGTCTTCTCATGGAACCCACACCCAAACTGTTAGCGAACCGAAACGTGGTACCCAATCCAATGTTTATGCCGGAACGTGGAAACCAATCCTATGTTTATGCCAGAACGTGGCAACCGATCCCATGTTTATGCCGGAATGTGGCAACCGATCCAAGTTAGTGTGTTGGAACGCAACACCCGATCCATTCAACAAACCAAAACCACAATCACAATCACAATGTATATTCTCACAATCATACAACAAGAGGTGATTCATGGCATACAATTGTCCTCATTTACGATTAGGGTGAATAATGCAACATTCGCATACATACATTATAATGAGCAATTACAAACATATATCATACTAACATGAAATCACAATCATCACCTACCTCGAATCCAAGCTTGAATCCCCTAAGGCACTTGAATCTTCCCTTTTCGGATTCTTCTCGCTTGTTCGTGGTCTAAGAACATACAATTAACGCAAGGATCAACAAACGAGGCCTAATTACCCTGATTATAATCAATAATATCAATCCTAGGTCAAACCCTTGATCCTCATACCCAGATTAGGGTTTCTTCCACCATAAATCACAAATAAAACCCTTCCCCATCGATAATTACCCAAGAAACTAAGTTCTACGGATCTAAAAAATAGATTCGGAGAGTAAAAACCTTACTTTTAGCCTCATGAATGGTGGAAAACCGTCAAGAAAACACATGGGGTCGTTCGTTAGCTCTCAAAGTCAAAAAGTACAGAATAAAACGTCTTTGGGGTTTATTTCCGATTTTAAGTCGCGTCTGCCCCGCCATGCATGGCGGGACTAATCCCGCTACAGCAGCCCCGCCCTGGCTGGAATAATTCCGCCACAACGGCTTGCACGGAACCAGTGAGAAAATTTAAGAATTCCAAACCCCCATTTCACATCACACCTTCATCCTATGACCCTCAGGAAATACCCTTTCACGCTAAGATCAGTTGCGAGAGTTCTACTCACCCGAATTCAATTCTGTAAAGTCGTACGGGTTCCTTAACGTCTTAGTTATCTACTCATATGATCGAAATCATAATTGGACCTCTCATTTGTTACTAGATTTTCGTAGACCTTAATGACTCCAATTTCGTCCAAATCTGGACTAAGTTAGGAAATTCCAAGTTACTACCAAAAAGGTTTTTGACCCCAATTCTTTCGCCATTGGCTTTTCCCTAACGACGAAATCAGGTCGTTACATAAGCCTAAGATGTTTAAAATTTTCTCTTCTGAAGATGACCTGAGTATCAATCCCTATTTCTATATTTTCCCATGAATAATGTCACTAAACTTGCACTCTAAGTACTCAATCTTATTTTTTCTCAATCTGAACCTTGTTGATTCAGCATGTCTTTAAACCTCTAGCTTATCGCCAACACTGCCGAGTCTCATCAATCAATACTATATCATTGCAAATAGAATACACCAACAAATGTCCCCTTCGATATTCCTCACCAGCACATCTTTCACCAAGGAAGATAAAAATGCACTAAGCATTGATCCCGCATGCTACCTCATCAATACTAAGAAGGACTATGTGTTACCTCTTATCGTCCTCGCTTGTGTTTGAGCCTCATTTTACATGTATTTAATCTCCCTAATTTAAGTTACGAATATTTTTTTAAACTCTAAACATCTATATAAAACTCTCCTTGCATTTTATTTATTTATTTTCTAGGTCAATAAAAATCATATAAGTCTATCTTCCTCTTCCTATCAATCCACCAATCTACTCACAAGACGAATGGCTTCTCTAATTAAATGTCCCGTCATAAATTCAAATTAGTTTTCGATAATAGACACACCCCTTTTCACCCTTACTCAAATTTTTCATCGTAAGACTTAATGCTTGATATCCCTATACTTGTTGCAATTCTGAATATCACCCTTTTTTTCTTTTAAAATGGAATCATTGTACTCTACCTATACTCTTCGGACATCTGATGTTGAACAACTCAGTCAGTCAGTCCATACTTACATGATACATCATTGACGATCTACCAAAATTTCATTGAAATCTTGTTTGGCCCGATTGCTCTCCCCCTCCTCATTTTACAAGTAATCTCTTCAAACTTAATACCTCTACACCATCCAAAATCATGGCAACTCTCTGAATATCCTAAATCATTTAAGAGTTTATGGAAATATGACTATCATTTTTTTAATTAATGTGTGCCTCTCCCACAAATATTGTGTTATTTTCGTCCTTAATTCACTTTACTTGATTTATCTCTCTTCTTCCTACCTTGGTGAGCCTATATAACTTCCAAATCAATACCCTAAGTGATCATTTCTCTATATGATCCACCTCTGTCCAGTAATTCTTTATACAAACGCTCAAATGTTGTTATTTTGACCGTTGTAACTGATAGTTTCCACTTCTTCTTTGCCACCTTATAACTCTCTCTATTTGCTCTCTCCCTATTTTTGTTTTCTTCAAACTCCATATTTCGAGAATCCAACAAATATACCTTATTTGTTCTGTGATGCAATTTGATGATGATGAAGTGTTGGAAAATTATATGCACAATGAAAGCATACCAAAATCATATTGATTACATGAATAATAGATAACACATAGTTTATGCTAGAACACATAAATTTTCTGAAATTTAATTCAAGATTTACCTCTTGAGGCGTGAGCAGATACCTTCAAGCAAATCCACAAGCTAGTCGACAAGCTAGAACCTTTGAGCGAATCCATAAGCTAGTCCACAAACTAGATGACAATTCTGTGGTCTTTTACAGTGATCCCAATTTCACTTCCAAACTCTCTCAATACTTGGGTGGACAAGTATCGTATAGAAAATGTATTCTCTTTGAAGAGTTAGAAGAATCCCTATTTATAGAGATTTGTTCCTAGTCCAAAGAGGAGAGAAAACACACGATCTTTCCTTAGAATAGAAAAAGACGCATACTTCTCCTTTTCCTTAGAATAGAAAAAACGCATACTTCTCCCTTTCCTTAGAATAGAAAAAGTCATGTACTTCTCCCTTTCCTTAGAATAGAAAAAGTCATGTACTTCTCTCTTTCCTTTGAATAGAGAAAGACACATATTTCTATCTTTCCTTAGAATAGAAAAAGACAGATACTTCTCCCTTTTCCCCTTAGAATAGATTCTGAGTTCTAGTTAAATACGAGCATGGTAGGGACCACAAAATTAATTAATGAGGCTTCCTATTATTGAATAATTCCAAATAATCAATGTGAATTATTCTTAGTATAATAAATTACAAATCATTCCACTAGAAATTTGTAATTGCACTTCTCTATTTATATTTCGAAATTCCTCATTAAACACATATGTAATTCTCCATGTTAAGATTACAGATATTAATCAATAAATTAAATTACTGACAAATTTAATTCAATGATCAATTTTTTTTAGAGCACTGCTTAACTTATTTCATGTGTCGAATTCATAAATCCATTTGCAAGGTTTGACATGATGAAAACTTATAAGCTTCTCAAAAAGGCATATCATCAATCTCTATATCGAGACATGAATTCTGTCAACTAACTTATTATTTCACCAATATATATTATCATCATCCAATTTACCAGGCATATTGACCCATCTTAGAATTTCATTTTTTTAATAAATCAAAACGATAATTAACATATACAGATCATAATAGTTGTATCAGGATTAAGAATATAAGTAGATTTAATAGTTTAGAGAATATGTTTTTGTCAGTTAGTTTAAAGCAACTATATCTACTTGGTCCCGTTCAATACATACAAAATGCACTAGCACAAGAAGTTGGAACTATATCATTCTCATAATCAAGATAAACTACATATAATCTTGTGCTACAATCATACCGATGACATGTCCAATTCTCATCTTAGATTGTGAACAAAAAAACTTTATACTAATAAGAATCAATGATTTAATTTTCTATGTATAATCTAAAACTCTATACTCTGAATCATCTATTATATAAGTAAACAGACACCATAAACAAATATATAATCTATTAAAAAATGAATAATGATTATTTTATAATAAATATTAAATCTAAACACATGGTTAATAGTATATATCCCAACATGAAGTTGATACATCACAAATTGGCGTCGTTTATATTGTTGGACAAGTTATTAAGACTTTTTTCATATGGATATAAGTTATTATCAATTAGTTAAGAACTTAAGTTCTTTTTATTGTTTATTATTTGGAAAAAATATATTGGTTTATTGACCTACAATTTGGCAGTATGCGTGAAATTCATATTGTCGATCTAATGACATAAAAAAAAGTTACATAGCATTCTTCTCGCAAGATATAATACAAAAGATGGTTATTAAAATAATAATGAAATTTGCCAATTCTGAGACACAAGATATAATACAAAAGATGGTTATTAAAATAATAATGAAATTTGCCAATTCTGAGACAGAGAATGTTGATTGCTAAGGGTGATGAGATGTATTGAAATTGGTTTTTTCCTATTTTAGGAAGAAATAGAAGTTATTAATGAATTTATCTAAAATGTTATAGATATTGTTTAAGATTTGAAATTTGTGATGGATAAAAGACAATTCATGTTATACTTTTTGAAATTGTAAAATATTTATTAGGTTGAAATGTCAATATTTAATATAGAAAAATGTATATGTGGATCAACTATACAAAATGTTGATAGCCAAGTTTTCCTATGAAAAAAAGACATTATTAACTTTAATTGCGTCACTTCAAGAGGACATATCACATATAGAGATGTAGATATTTATCCACAAAACTAAATGAGAAATTGAGAGAGGTGGTGCAGTTTGGATATAATAATTTTTTTCCTTTTGGTTGGGGATTCATTACATGTTAGAGATAGAAAAAGATAAAAAAAAAGGAAAAGGAAGAAAAAGGTTGGATTATGCAATGAAAAGTAAAGAAAAAAGGAGTTTCATCAACCTTAAAAGATACTTTATTCACTTATAATATTTTTTCTTGATGGAGGGATTGAGGGTGTGTTTGGTAGGAGAGAAAAATATTTTCCTACAAAATATTTTCATGTTTGGTTGGTGAGTAGAAATTTTTTTAAATATTTTTTAATGTTTGGTTGGTGAATGAAAAATATTTTCTAGAAAATATCTTTTATTTTTGGCTTGAGACTAGAAAATACTCTTTAGGAAAATAATTTCTAATCTGAAAATCAACCCCAATAATTGATCTAGGACCCGATCTTGACACCCAAACTTGGACAAGACATCGATGACCATTCCAAAATTCAATCTTGAGATCTGACCTAGAAAAATATTTTTCAATTTTATTTTTATTTTGGGGGGGGGGGGGGGGTTGGGGG
>JAJOOH010024364.1:0-16238 GCA_029582605.1 Solanum gracilifrons | reverse complement strand
GGCACACCTGCATTTCCCCAGGTGAATCTGACAAATTTTTTCCTCTTGTTTACAGACCTTAATTCGATTAATTTCGATTATTTTTCTCAAAATCTCTTTACATTCAGGTTCCCAATACATTCACACAAGAATCTAACTCAAAGCAACTCTAACAATCGACATTAAACTCTCAAGAACCAAAGCAATTCAAGAACACCCATCAAGAACATTCAAACTTCCAATCTTTTTAGGACGAGTTCACGCTGAATCCTTAGCGAAATTCACAACCAAAATCGCAAGAACTTGACGAATCTTGAACTTTTCTTCTTCTTTCTCCTCTTGAATTCTTTCTCCAAAAACCCTAGCGTGAATTTCCAATTGTCTAAACTGAACCTATTAAGTTTAGACCCCTAAGTAATTACCAAAAACAAATTCAATTAATTGGGTAGTGAAAATACCACAATACCCTTCTAAAATCCGGTTTTGACTTTCCTTATCTAGGCAGCCCGACTTCAATTAGGGATATGTCCCTCATACAAACTCAAAAATGAGAAAACTAGGTGGCGTTGGAAAAATAATTCAAAGATATTGCCTACGGTATTTTTTAGCACACCTAACTCATTCTGAGATAGGAGTTATGGTCATTTGAAGTTGACTCAAAACTCAAACTTAGCATAACTTAAACAAATTTCCAGATTTTCTTTCTTTCGAAAAAATGACTCTTTATAATTCTAGCTCTTTCACTTAGCGAGGTGTTACAATATATATATATATACACATACATACTAGCTAGGCATGTCCGTGAATGTCCAACGGGAGTTAATCCCTTTTTGTACATGAGTAAGTAAGTTAGCTAGAGTGTTTAAATAAAGGGTCCAAACATCACTGAACTATAAGAATGATATTCTCATAATATCACTTTGATTATAATTGCACAAACATGAATTTTGGAAAATTAAGTACACCATCTTTTAATGTAAATGTGAATCCATTTTCATTTATCTAAAACGATCTTTGACTTGAACCTCAAAATATATGCGATAGGTACACCTTTGAGTATGAAAAGCTTGAACTTTTCTCCTAAAAATAATAACCTGCAAATATATAATACAAGATAATACAACCGATTTCGAATACGTTGTTAAACATAATATCACTTTCACTTCACATCGAGAACATACAAAAGCTAGATGTACCACCTCAGAAATTAAAAAGTCGAATTGAAAAGAAAAAGTTGCCGAAAATTTTGCTGAAGCAGGTTCTACGAGTCCTATCTACAGGCCGTAGGGAGTTCTACGGGCTGTAGGGAGTTTTACGGGTCATAGGAAGGAAGTCGTAGGTGTTGACACCCAATTTTGACCCTCCTTTCGACAAATTCATTGTTTTCAAGCTTCTAAATTAATAATTTATCAAATTATCTTCATTTTTTCAAAACTATTTTTACCGCTACAATTATTTACCATTACTATCGTTATCGTTATGTCACAATTCTATAATTACTAATAAAATTGTATGTTTTATCATTAAAATTATATTATCACTTTTTACACGTTTTTTCTTAAATAATCAATTGTAGTCATCTTATTTGTTTCGTATTAATTAAATTAATTATAAATTCATCTTCTTGTATCTATATTTTATATTAGCGTAAAGTCGTGATATTGATGTTTTTTTATAAATTATTAATTGTCATCATATAATATATATCGTATTAGTTATTAAGTTAGAAGTCCAAAATAATTTAAAAGGAAGAAAGAAAAAGGCCAAAGAAATTCGGTCAAAGCCCAAATGAGTGTCTAGGTATTTTTTGTCCATAAAACAATCAACCAGTTGAATTTCTAAAAAAAATCTTAAGTACCTGAAATACCCTTTACTGTTTAAAATTAAATAGTTTTATTTCCTTGTACAACAACGTTTCTCTTTCCTCTCTTATTTTCTTCCATTTTTTCAAAAAAAAGTAATGAGTTTCACCAACTATGGATATGGATAGAGATTTTGTCCCATTTTCGTGACAAGATCTTCTCAATCACCTGAAACGTACCACTTACAAGTATGTCCAAAAGCTACCCCAATGTTCAAGTTTTTCAATTTTTTCGGACCAATTTCAAAAAAATCCAAAATTTAATCCCATCCAAAATTGAAAAACCCTAACTTTTTGCCTATAAATAATTGCATTCAGAGTTCATATGAGGAAAGCTTTCTAGTAGCCTCCATTCACCCAAAACTTGATAACAAATTTTGAAGTTTCTTTTAGCTTTGTCCTTCTCCATTGCACTTTAAATTACTTGAATTAGTCTTGCTCTCGTTCGCAAAAGGGGCAGGCCGGTCACGTCCCAAGCTACACCCTAGGTGTAACATGGCGCATAGGACCTCGAAAGGCCTTACACAAGCCACTTAGCATGCATTAAATATGATAATAGAAATTTGAGAGAATTTAAAAGACAATTCATATCAAAGAGTTTTATAAAACGAAGCGGAAGTGTATATAGTCTCAAGCCATCTAATACATCAAGAGTGATCGGGACATAACTCGTACATCACATACAATCTCTGATAAAGAAAAGACATAAAACAAAATGAAACCGTCCTCGAATTATGAGGACTCACTAAGTCTTCAAATGTTCTAAGTGTAGCTACTAGCCACGAGTGGAGGGAGAATGTTAATGAGTTCGAGATTTGGACTCATTTAGGGCTTTATTTATATAGATTGAGTGTTCTCAAATGCTTATTTTGTGCCAATAACTGATGTAAAACTCTTGATTTCTAGGTATATGGATTGAGGAACAAAGCAAGGACACTAATTTGCAAAAAGGAACGAAGCGAGCTGAAAGAATGAAGAAAAACATGTCTGGTGATCGCCAAGTCCACTTGACCAGTGGCCGAATGGCCACTTGACCGCCTAAAGTTCTAGTGTGCCAAGCCTTGAAGGAAAGAACCAAGTTGGCGAGAGGATGAAGTAGTCGGCGGATCACTGAGTGGTTTTGCGATGCAGTGTTGAATCGCCAAAAGTTACAGACGTTGAGGATGCTAAAGGCCAAAGGGCGGCTTACCGAGTGGATCGGCTAGCCCGACTTACTGCGCTGAGTGGCTCTTTGCAGCATATTTTTGGCGACTATAAATACATTTTTGAATATTTAGTTTAGTATCAATTTTATTAGTATCTTAGTTCATATTATTATTCTGAGGATTGAGACAAGTTTTTCTCTAGTTTTTCCTAAGCTTTGGAGAATTGAAGTTTTTCACTTTTGAGAAATTGGAAGTGGGTCTTTGAGATTCTTCGAATTGGACCATTGTAGAGACGAAATTAATCTTACCAGTTGATGAAAACTCAATTTGGTAACAATTTTTATCTTTTTATGATGTCTAGCTAAAACCCCAATTTGTGGGGTGTGACTATGTGATTATGGGCTGATTTAGTTTATAGGTAATTCTAATTGTTAATTTAGATGTTATTTAGAAGTGAGTTCAATCAATAATTGTGGTTTAATTTAAGAATTGTAGTTGCAAATGCAGTTATACCCTTGTGTTTTGCTCGAGAGAGAGGTTTTAAAACTAAGCTTATTGATTGATGGTTAATGGGTATTGGGTTGATATGGGTTTCGCTCTAGAGAGTGAATCCTAAACCCAATTCCACACATTCAGCTCGAGAGAGTGAATGGACTAAGGTGTGGGATGTTCTTATTTTGCTTGCTTGTTGATGTTCGAGAGAAATCAACTTGATTCGAGGTAAATTGTTTGAGAGAAAGTTTACCTCCACTATAGTCTATCTTACTCACTAATATTTATCTATTTTTTAATAGTTGCAATTACCCATTTATCTATATTAGCCTATAATCGAATCACATCCCAAGAACCCATCTCATTATTGTTATTTCGTATTGTTTACCACTTTTTGTAGTTGACAATGTCAAACCAAAACCCCCAATTTGACATTCGTGTCATCTCTGATCTGAATAATGTCTTTATTCGATAATTTCTATTTCTATGACTGATTTGACCATGTGCACACTTTACTATTGAATCTCAAACACGTACCCCTCCCTGTGGGATTTGACCTCAACTCATTTAGTTAGGTTTTATACTGACTAGCGATCGTTGACGCTTAGAATTGGATGAAGTGTCCTTGAAACGTTAATCAAAGAGTCAACACTCCCTACATTTGGGAAAAATGTAAGCAAAAGTATGCGTTAGTACAAATATGTACCAAGCATGATATCAATGCATAAAAGTTATGTAATTCATGCGAAACAACCATTTTCATGGTATGCAAAGACCAAGTTAAACATAATGTAAGAGTATGAAAACATAAAGCATAATCATGGTTAATGCAATTGGAATCGTCTTTAAACACTTATGAGATACTTCTTGAAGTAACCTTAGTTCATTATTGTGGGAGATTTACCTTTAACCGACATAGAGACCATGTGAGCTAAAACATGGAATCCGGTGTCTACCCCACACCAAAAAGAGGTGCTCTCCCTTGCCAAGGTAAGAACCATGAACTTCTAGTTACGTGGATACACTAGCTAATGTCTATCTAGACAAGCCTATGGTTGCACATAGTTTATGGGACATGGGTAATCACCACTTGTCCACTCAGTGCTAAGCATAAATCCCACAAAATCTTTATTAGTTTTATCTTTTCTTAACATTCATGAGACATGGGTAATCGCCACTTGTATTATCATTAGAGGGCTGAGTAATCGCCTCTTGCCTCTTCATTAGAATAACTACTTAACATTGGTTCATTTTGGGTGAGAAAGCCTTTCAACCTTAAGAACCCCTATATGTGAGAAAATCCTTTCACAATATTACTTTGTGTATATGAGAAATCCTTTAACAACAACAACAACACCATGGATTTCACTCTCAAAGCAAACTTAAAACATTTTCATCAATGTCATATGAACTTGCATATCTTCATAAATTCATCTTTCATAGTTCAAAACCCACTTTCAATCATCGTAGTCTAGAAAACATGGGGTAAGCGTGGGTTCTTTGGGAATAAACTTAAAATCATGGAATCATCTCAATTCATGCGTAATACTTCATAAAACAATCAGTTATATCAAATATAAAAAGGAACCCATAACATAGAGGAAAACTCTAACTTCAGTTGGAGATTTCTAACTTTAAAATTGAGATATTTAGGAACTCTATGGAGGAAAGGTCCCCATAGATGAAAGCTATCATACCTTGATGCCACAAGCTTAAAATCAATGGAGGATTAGGAGGCTTGATCTTGATACCCTAGATTCTTCTTTTTCCTTCTTCTAGAGAGAGAAATATTTGGGGAAGAACTTGGATCAACTTTGGGAATATTTTAGAATGATTTCCATGGGTGAATTTTGGCGGTAAAAATGTTTATATAGGGTCTCTAATAGAAGGTAAAATGATATAGTATTAGGTTAGAATAATTAGGAAACAGACACAAAAGCCCTAAATATATAATTGTCGACCTCACCAACGGACCATCCTAGATGATCGTGGGTGAGATCAGGGACCACTAATTATGGACCCCCATCGACAGACCACACCTAAGGCCCATGGGTCCATCGACGGACCGTGGACCACGATTGTAGGTCGCCACTCTTGACCTCAAAATTTCTCTAAATCTGGGACTCACTTACGAGACCTATCTAAGACTCGTGCATTGAATGACGAGCCGTCCTGGTGAACCGTATAAAAAGTACTGGGACTAGACATTTTTAGAAAATTCTAACTTGCAAACCACGCCACCACCGACGGACCGTCGTCCCACCTACGGGACATGGGATGTGTCATCTGTGCTGCTACCAACTCTGCGAAAACTAAATTTTTTCCTCTTCTCGAATATGAGGTATTACAAGACCTGAGGCTCGAAAGTGCCCTAGTTTACTCCTCGGCAAAAGGTAATGTTTGTATCATTATATTTTGGCTCATCACAATATGTTTAGTAATTTATATTGAACTGTTAGATTCCATGTTATGGGATTATATTGTTCTCTGTTTAGGTTAGATATTACATTCAAGTTAGTTTTAGCTCTCACTTTTCCACATAGAGGTTTTGTTAGTGAAAAATTACAATATAACAAAAATACAAGATTACAATTGAAAATAAAATGAAGAAATAAAAATCTCTTCAGGCTGAGGCGTGAATATCTTGCTCTCTTTAAGGAGATTCAAGCCCACTACAACAAATGCTTTTCATCGGTCCAGCAGTAGTCCTCTTGAATTTTCCCCTCCAGGATACAACACACTAATCACAAAGTGTAACTCAACAAACTCTGGACAAGAGTTGAGTCCAAAGCTCTACAAAAATAACACCTTTGTCACCCCCCGAGCCTATACCCTGGATGTGGCCGACACTCGAAGACCATTGCTTGTCCCCAAGCAAACCCTTGGCCTGGCTTACTTAACTCAGCGGAAACCTTAACTTAACAGAATAACTCCATGCAATGCAAGTTCATAAAACAACCTAACTGATAACTCCATTTCGGTGCTCAAGACTACTCCCAAAATATACTTTAGCTCATATGTTTTAAAAACAAACTTTTTTCTCTAGTTTGATTTAATTGCTCAAACTACCCTCTTAAAAGAGGTAATTGCTCTTGAAAACTCTTTCTAAAAAGAACATATCAAAACCATATTTTAATATGATCATTGATCACTCGGGAAGTCATACTGCATAAACATTGATGGTAAATCTAGAGACCATATTGTTTAAACATTGATGACATACTCGGTTGTCATACTAATCATGTTTTAGAAACTCTTTCGTAAAACTCATCTTTTTCTTAAAAGAGATAGTACTCAAACTGCTCAAAGCTCCTTTGGAAATCTCAGTTTCCTCTCATCTTAAATGTGAAAACATTTAGAAACTTCCTTGGAATACTTAATTCCCTAATAACTTTTGAGAAAGGAACTTGACTCTATACTCTTTACTTAACTTAAAACTCTATACTCTTTACTTAACTTGAAACTTGAGCCTAAAAATGAAGTTTAAACATTCAATAAAGACTCTTGAAAAACATTAAAGACTTGCTTTGACTTACTTCTTAACTTCTAAGCTTGACTCTAACTTCACTTGACTTTGATCCTAATTTCGAATTGAATTATGGATTCAAGGGTAATGATCTCATGTTTATGGATGAGTTCTTGATGTTTAGATGTACCTTAAAATGTTAAAAACAACTATAAAACATAGGTACATTACCAAGGAACATGTATGAAAAAGTGGGGAAGGAATGGGAAGGATTGGCGTTCTTGGCGCTCTGAGAGGCGCGGGACGCCAACCTTCAGACTTCAGAGGGGCCTGCCTGGCGCTCTGCAAGGCGCGCCGCCCCAAGGGCTCAGAACCCCTTTAGGGGCGTGCTGGCTGGCGCGACGCCCCAACCCTTTTTCCCCGAAAATCCAACTTTTCTCTGTTTTTCCAACTGTAAACCTTCTGAACTACAAAGGTTCCAGCCCCAAACACTTAGAATCATAAAACCCCTTAATATACAATGGATTCAACTCGAAATCACAACCGGAAACATGCACCAAACCAACAAGAAGCTTCAACAACACAACCACAACTTCAACAAACACAGCCACAAACTTCAACAAATACAACCAATCTTTTATCGGAATTAAAATGAGTTGGCGTGTAGGGGAATGAACTAAACCAACACTATGATCGCATATACCTTAATAAGGATCACCCCCGATGATCTGTACGAACCTTGCTTCTTCTTCTCCTTTTCCTTCTCCTTCTCCTCTTCTTCTCCTCTTCTCTCTCAAAACCCTAACCCTCACTTTTTAAAAGGGAAAACTGATTTAAAATCAGCCTAGACCCTTAATATAACCAAAATAAATGATTAGGGAAAAGACCAAAATACCCTTACAAATTCGGATGAACTTAACTTCCCTGTGCCAACAGCCCAACTTCCAAAGGGCATAACTCACTTATACGAACTCGGAATCGAGCAAACTCGGCGGCATTGGAAAGATCACTCCAAGAGATTTTCAAACATAACTGGAAATGCACCTAACTCATCCTGATCTAGGAGTTAGGAATGTCTGAAGTTGACCAAAAACTCATTTTTTTCCATACTTAGCTAAATTTCCAGATTTTGAATTCTTTCCAAAAATGACTATTTCCAATTCTACTTCTTTATAGCTATTTCAACTTGCCGGATGTTACAACATTCCTTCAACTAATAAGAACTCTCTTTTTTTGACAAACTTTATGCACTCTATAATTTTCTTGTGTATTGTGTGTAACAAACCAAATGAAGACCACTCCTATTTATAGTTGAGAGAGTCTTTCTAGCAATGAATAGGAAGATAATGGGTAGTAAATAGTGAAGATAAATGGACTTAGGAATTACATAGGTTACAAGGTATAATGGTGGAATAAAGAGTAATAAGTAATGGAATAAAATGCTAAAAGCCACCAACGACTTGAACCTACTGCAGTTACACTAAGGAATTAGTAACATATGCAATTGCTCTATGGAGTAATGCACCAACTTAATGGTCCAAACGACAACAAATAAATTTCTATTAACTCTCACCATACTACAACAAATGAAAGTCAACCAACACATATTCTAATGCAATCATGAATAAAGGAAGTAATGACTCAGGGGCAAACTATCATTGCTAAAATGTAACATTCTTATAATATTAAAATGCCCATACACTAACAATCCCTCACTCATAATAATATTAGTTAAGAGAGTCTATCAGCTGAAGAAAGACTACTATGCATAATGAAGGTGTGCTCTGCATTGAACCTCCATTTAGTGAAACAATAACTTTTACTTCAGAGTCGTAGTGCTCTCAGACTTGAACTATGACTGCTTAAGGGAAATAAAATATCACTTCTCACACATAATAATCAAGGTGTTGACATGAACTTTAAAACCAGCACGTTACGGCCTTGTGCTATCCCGGTTTCATGAGTGCATTTGAGAATAAGCCAAATTCTCATAGAAAGCGACCTACTTCCACCCTCACATAGGTGAAATCTGTCGAGAGTGCTCCTGTAAGCTTAACACTCCACCAATACGGGCTACAAATATTTATTAAGAGTTTTATCAACTCAAACTTCACAAATCACTACATGAAGCAATGCACTCACATCATAGGGAGGGAATAAAAGATAGTGCATTTTTTCACAACAAGTCATCATATGATTAGTTTTTCCCTTTGAACCTGGTTATAGGATCTCTAGTCCCTAGGTTGAGTTTCCTCATTTATGACTCAAGGATTTATAGGCTTCAATCTCATCCCCCTGGATGTGCTCCAGACCTCTTCACTTGTTAAGGCCTTAGTAAGAGGATCTGCAAGATTATTACAAGATTTGACATAATCAACATTAATGGTACCATTTGTCAAATACGATCTTACATTACTGTGTTTCCTCCTTATAGGTCTGAATTTATCGTTGTAATAACGGTTTCGAACTCTACCAATCGCAACGGTGCTATCACAATGTATTAAAATAGGAGGAATTAGTTTTTTGAAAATAAGGAATTTGAAATAATAAATCTCTTAGCCAATTCACTTCCTCACTAGCTGAAACTAAAGTAATTAGTTCAGCCTCCATGGTAGAGTTAGCAATTTTAGTTTATTTTTTTGATGTCCAACAAATAGCACCACCACCCAAAGTAAATACATAACCAGTGGTAGAACAAGAATCACCTGATAAAGTGTTCCAATCTGCATCACAAAAGCCTTCAAGTACATCATGATTTTTTTTATAGAACAAACCACAATTTTTGGTTCCAATTAAATATCTCATAACTCTTGTTATAGCATGCCAATGTTCATTACCTGGCTTACTGTAAGCCTGCCAAGTATTCCTACCACATATGAAATATCAGGCCTAGTGCAATCAGTCACATATCTCAGACTCTCGATTATGCTAGCATATTCCTTTTGCTTTATTACACCATTTTCACTCTCAACAGAAAATAAGTGAACACTTGAATCAAAAGGAGTTACAACATGCTTGCAATTATGAAAGTTATATTTTTTCAAAATTTTCTCAACATAGTGTGACTGGTCAAGGAAAATTTCATCACATGTTCTTATTATTTTTATTCTAAGAATAAAATTTGTCTCACCAAGATCTTTCATATCAAAATGGCTTCTAAGAATATTTTTAGCTTCATCAATAACATTCATGTTAGAGCCAAAGATCAATAAATCATCAACATATAGGTAAATAATCACATGTGAATTATTCCAAGACTTATGATATATGCACTTATCACACTCATTTGTTTTAAAACAATTTTCAATCATGCAAGAATCAAAATTTTCATGTCATTGCTTAGGTGCCTGTTTCAAGCCATATAAGGATTTAGTAAGTTTACACACTTTGCTTTCTTGGCCTGCTTCAACAAAAGACTCGGGTTGTTCCATATAGATTTCCTCATTTAGGTCTCCATTTTTTAAAGCAGGTTTTACATCCATTTAATGAATTTACAAAACAAAAATTGCAACGATAGCAATTAAAAGTCTTATGGATGTAATTCTTGTTACCGGAGAAAAAGTATCAAAAAATTCTAAGTCTTCTAGTTGTCTAAAACCTTTTGCAAATAGTCTAGCGTTGTATTTATGAATAGATCCATCCGGTTTCAACTTTTTTTAAGATCCATTTGCAACCAATAGTTTTACAACCCGGTGGTAAATCAACTAACTTCCAAGTTTTATTAGAAATTAGTGATTCCATTTCATCATTTACAACCTCTTTCCAAAAAATAGAATCATGTGAAGATAATGCTTCTTTCAAAGTGATAGGGTCATCTCCAACATTAAACACACAAAAATCAGACCCAAAATCTTTTTCTACTCTAGCTCTTTTACTTCTTCTTAACTCAAAATCTTTAACTTCTTTATTTTTCAAAGTAGATGTAGAAGAACTAGGTAGTGACAAAATATTTTGTTCAATCGTTTGAGCCGCACTATTTTTAGAATCAAAAGGAAATTTATTTTCATGAAAAATAGCATCACCGGATTCTATTATAATATTATCTTCAAAATTAAAAAATCTATAAGTTGTACTATTTGAAGCATAACAAAGAAAAGCACAAGTAGTAACTTTCTTACCCAACTTTGTAATCTTGGGATCCATTAGCCTCACAAAGGCTAGACAACCCCAAACTCTTAGATATCCCAAACTTGGCTTATAACCTTTCCACAATTCAAAAGGTGTCAATTTAGACTTTTTATGAGGCGCGCGATTTAACACATAAAAAGTAGTTAAAATAGCTTCACCCCAAAAATTTAAAGGTGCATGTGACTCAATTAGCATGACATTAGTTAATTCAATCTAAGTTCTATTTTCCCTTTCCGCTGCTCCATTAGATGAAGGAGAATAACGAGGAATAGTTTCATGAATTATTCTCAATGATCTAACAAAAGAATTAAACTCATTTGACTCATATTCACGGACTCTATCACTTCTAATTCTTTTTATTTTTCTTCCAAACTGATTTTCAACCTCATGGAGATAAATTTTAAAATTTTCAAAAGCATCACTTTTATCTTTCATCAAGTAAACATATGTAAGCTTAGAAAATCATCAATGAAAGTGATAAAATATTTATTATCTCCACGAGTTAAAATTCCACCAAGTTCACAAATATCAGTATGAACTAATTCTAACAAACCAATTTTTCTTTCAACCTGGAAATGAGGCCTTTTAGTGATTTTGGCTTTACTACAAGCCTCACACTTTTCAAAATTCTTTTTAACCATTGGTATTAATTCTAAACTACTCATGATTCCAACATTACGATCATTAATATGACACAAATGAGCATGCCAAAAATTGGTAGAAGAAAGCATATAAACAGAAGTAGAAATTTTATTCATTTCAATATTCAGTTTAAACATCCCATCACAAGCATACCACTTCCCCACAAAAATACCCTTCTTCACAATTACATATTGATTAGATTCAACAATCTGTTTAAAGCTTACTTTATTAAGAAGAAAACTAGACATCAATTTTTTTCTCATGGAATGAGTATAAAGTACATCTTTCAAAGTTAATACCCTTCCAGAAGTAAAACACAATTCGACATCTCCCGTTCCAAGCACTTGAGTTGTGTGAGAATCACCAAGCAGGATGGTTTTGGGATCCTTAAAATAAGTATATTTTTTAAAACAGTCTTTGTCATAAACAGACATGACAATTTGCACCAGAATCAGCCCACCATCCATCAACTCTCTCAACCATGTTTATGTGAGTAATCACCGCCACAAAAGGTTATTCGGTAAGGTTTGCTTGAGGGTTAGGACCACGTTTCCGGAATCTGCAAAATCGAGCAATATGCCCACTCTTGCCACAAACAAAACACGATCCCTTATCTTGAACTTGTTGATTTTGTGCTTGGTTATTTTCACCATTATTTTTCTTGGGAGGTCTACCATTATTTTTCTTAAATTTTTTATTCTTAGGCTTCAAAGAAGTATTTTTGTGAGTTTCAACTGTAGCATTATTTGAAGTAATTAAATTTACCTTCGTTGTGATGTTTCACTCTTCTGTTCGTAAAAGTGCATCTTTGCCCCTTGCCTCCTCTTCCATATGGATTTTCATTATTAAGGTTTCAAGAGAGGTTTCCTTTTGTTTGTGGCGCATAATTTTTTGAAATTCCTTCCAAGAAGATGGAAGTTTATGTATTATGCCACAAACAATAAGGTTATCTCTCGGACCTTAGCTCTCCAACAATCATTATAAAGTCTTGAGATTGGTCTACCACTTATTTATTGTCCACCATTTGGAAACGAAAAAATCTACTAGCCGCATATTTTTTTGCTCCAGCCTCTTCGATATCATACTTACTCTGCAATGCTTTCCAAATTTTCTTTGCACTAGAGTAAGTTCTATCATAATAATCATAAAAATTATCAGATAGACAATGCATAATATAATACCGACACTTATATGAATCACCATCATAATTTTTCACTTTCTCTAGATGAGAAATAGTTTCATTATCATTCATAGAGGTGATGTCTACTTTATTAGAATTCTTCACAGTTAACACATAAGAAACATTGAGAAGACGTAAGTATAAAACTACTTTACCCTTCCATTTCTTGAAATGATTACCATTGAATTGAAATGTCTTGCTAAGGTCTCCCATCTTGATATCGACAGTTTTTTTAATTGTAGCCATTATGAATCTCCTTAAAATTGTTATTAAAAAAAATACAATATAACAAAAATACAAGATTACAATTGAAAATAAAATGAAGAAATAAAATCTCTTCAGGCTGAGGCGCGGATATCTCGCTCTCTTTAAGTAGATTCAAGCCCACTGCAGCAAATGTTTTTCACCGGTCCAGTAGTAGTCCTCTTGACTTGTCCCCTCCAGGATACAACACCCTAATCACAAAGTGTAACTCAACAAACTCTGGACAAGAGTTGAGTCCAAAGCTCCACAAAAATAACACCTTCCTTCAAATAATAAGAACTCTCTTTTTTTGACAAACTTTATGCACTCTATATTTTCTTGTGTACTGTGTGTAACAAACCAAATGAAGACCACTCCTATTTATAGTTGAGAGAGTCTTTCTATCAATGAATAGGAAGATAATGGGTATTAAATAGTGAAGATAAATGCACTTAGGAGTTGCATAGGTTACAAGGTATAATGGTGGAATAAAGAGTAAGACGTAATGGAATAAAATGCTAAAAGCCACCAACAGCTTGAATCTGCTGCAGTTGCACCAAGGAATTAGTAACATATGCAATTACTCTATGAAGTAATGCACCAACTTAATGGTCCAAACGGCAGCAAATGAATTTCCATTAACTCCCGCCATACTACAAATGAAAGTCAACCAATGCATATTCTAATGCAATCATGAATAAAAGAAGTAATGACTCAGGGGAAAACGGTCACTGCTAAAATGTAACATTCTTATAATATTAAAATGCCCATACACTAACAAGTTTCAGCTACTTAAAGCGAATATGTTCAGAAAATCGTAATAGAGTCCGACCACAATGATGGAATTGATTATCTTCATGCATAAGGATCCCAAATTACCTACTAGAAGAGATTGAAAATGTAACGACCGGGTTCCACTGTTATAGAAAAGCCAACGGGAAAATTTTTTGGGCCGGAAATTTTTTTTGTAGTAACTTGGGATTTCCCAACCTAGTCCTGATTTGGATGAAATCGGAGTCTGTGAGGTCTAGGGAAATCTGATAGCAATTGGGTGTTCTAATTATGAATTTTATCACATGAGTAGATAGATATGACGTTAAGGAACCTGTACGACTTTATGGAATTGAATTCGGGCGAGTAGAACTCCCGGAATTGATCTTAGCGTGAACGAGTAGTTTTTGAGTGTCATTGGTGGAAGGTGTGTTCTGAAATGGGGGTCTTGGAATTATTAATTTTTCTCACTAGTTCTGTGTAAGACGCTGGAGCGAGATTTTTCCAGCCAGGGTGGGACCACTGTAGCGGGGTGAGTGCCGCCATAGCGGGACAGACGCGACTTAAGTCGGAAATAAACCCCAAAAATGTTTTATTCTACCATTTTCGAACTTGAGAGCTAAGGAACAAACCCCAGGCGATTCTTGACAGTTTTCTCCCATTCCTAAAGCTAAAGGTAAGATTTTAACTCCCCGAATCCGTTTTTTGATCCGTAGATTGTAATCTAATGGGTGATTATCGATGGGGGAGGGTTTTGATCTAGAAATTATGGTGGGAAAAAGCCCTAATCTGGGTATGGGGATCATGGGTTTGACCTAGGATTGATATTATTGATATAATCTGGGTTATTAGTTGTTGTTTCTTGATCATAGCATTGTATTGATTGCTTGTAGACCAAGAACCAGCGGAAAGAATTCGCAAAGGGAAGGATAAAATTTCCTAGGGGATTTCAAGCTTGTTCCGAGGTAGGTGATTATTGTAATTTCATGATTGTGTGATATATGTTCGTTATTGCTTCTTATAATACGTGTATGTATGCGAATGTTGTATTATTGATCACACTAGTTGTAAATGAGATAGATGAATGATGAATGCCATGAATCATGACTTGATTGTATGATTATGAGAATGTACTTGTGATTGTGATTGTGGCTTGTTGAATGGATCATGTTTTGCGTTTCGACACACTAACTTGGATCTATTGCCATGTTCCGGCATAAATATGGGATCGGTTGCCACGTTTCAGCATAAACCTTGGATCGGGTACCACATTCCGGTATGCTAACTGTTTGGGTTTGTGTTCCATGAAAGGACCAATGAGTTGACAAAACTATATAGTTGAGAATTGTGAAATTGTACTATGTTCGTAAATGATGATGATATTGTATGTGTTCGGTGTATGCATGTTATTATTATGTTGTATTGGCTTATGTATGTTGCACTTAGTGGGATAGCCGCGTGATCCTACCAGTACACTGTGGTTGTGTATTGATATTGCACTTGCTCTTTCTTTGTTGAGTACAGGGCATCTTCAGGTGGCTATTGACAGACCTCGCTTAGAAGATCAGTGATCGCTTCAAATTCAAGGGTGATCCAGTTCTTCAGGGCTACCATGAGTTCGTTTTTTTTTTATGTACATATTTCGGACATAGACTTTCTAGTTAGTTATTAGTACATTAGTTTGGGGTTGTAACCCTTCTTGTTTAGACTTATGGTTGAACTTTAGATGTTTTGGTACATTGACTTTTAGGTTCTAGGCGTTGTTTCCGCATTTGTTTAGTTGTTAGACTATTGGTTTGGAGTTTATGGGAACTCCCTATTTCTTTCCTTAGCATTTAGCTTGCTTCTGTAACTTTAAATGCTTTAGTATTTTGATTAAGATGGTTAGCTAATTAGTATAAATGGTTCTCCCACAGGAGGGTTAGTGTGGGTGCCAATCACGATGGTCTCTGTCGTGACAAAGTTGGAAACAAAGCCTAGGTTCGTTGATCTCGATGTACCAAAACGAGTCTAGTAGAGTCTTACGGAACGGTACTGAGACATCTTTACTTTTCTTCAAGAGGCAATAGGACTTTAGGAAATCTCTCTATTTTCTCTCTCCTTTCGTGCTATAACTTGATTCCAATTGGTATCTTCTGATTCAAATTGATATCTAACCTCCTTCACTCTTTTGTCCGCAGATGGTAAACACTAGGTTCAATGGCGTCATGCCGGTAGCTCCAGTCAATGCTCCATCTAAGAAATCTACAGCGAGAGGTCACAGTCGAGATAGAGGTAGATGAAGAGCTAGGGGTAGAGGCCGAGAAAGAGTGGTGCCTACTAGGGATGGAG
>JAJOOH010024363.1:0-22203 GCA_029582605.1 Solanum gracilifrons | reverse complement strand
AAATGTATTAAAAATACCGTAAACTCACGGTATATCAACACCCTCAACTTAAATTCGTTGTTTGTCCTCAAGCGACGCACTAAGACTCTAATCAACACTTGTACAGAAGTAAGCATTCAAGCACAAGCAATCACATGGCTCTCTATCCCGACTCTCTTTTAGTGCAAATCTTTTCTCTTAGACTCAACAAGCTAACTCATACGGATCAAAATATGGCAAAGATCGACCAATCAACACACAACATACACTGTTTGGATATCACCAAGGTACCAAATTTCCAACAATGTAACTAATGCCCTTACTTCAAACGAAATTCCTTTTTCACACAATGAATATGATTTTGAGTACAAGGATTCATTCAACACTCGCGCTCAGAAGTAATTTCAAGTACAGTTAGTGCTCAATACCATAGGCTTTCCCTTATTTTCACTGCTTAGACTATCCAAACTAGTTGCTAGGATCACTATGGGACTTTTCTTAGCTTGTAACATAGGCTCGGGGTCAGGTTTGGTGCATTTAGGTACTTTTTAGTTACTTTCTGCCCTCCTTGACATTACATTGGCTATTTACCTCTTCCTTGACCTATTTTTGGCAACTTTTCATCTCAATTTCTTTCTCTTAACTCCTTTCAACCAAGGATGTGACTTTTGACTTTTTGACTCTTATTTCTCATTTTCTTCTTTTTCTTTTACTTTATTTTCTTTTATTTCTTTTCACACTTTTCATTTGCTTCTTTTGCACACAGTCATATCCTCTTTCATACTTTTTCCTCTTTTCAACATGGAAATCCTTTCATACCCTTTTTTTCCATTTGGTTTCCTTTTTCATAGCCACCCTCAACTTATGCATTTTGCATTAGTTGAGGTGCCAATGTCCGATGTCGGACCAGGGCCAAGATCATAGTAACTTTTTGGGCTAAGCCTCCCTCAACTTAGGCTTTTGGCCTAAGTCAAGGTGCACATGTCCAAGGAAAGATTGGGGCCAAGACAATGTTTTTAAGGGAAGGTGAGTTAGGTGAATCCAAAGAATTGGTCAATTTTAGGCTAAACCATTTGGATCAAAAGGGAAAAATGCTACGATTTGGTTAGATCATGTTAGGCTTAAGTGGACTAATTTGAACAATGGCCTATGATCACTTCCTAACTTATAGCCTAGATTATCCTAGCAGGACCAACGGGGCAAGTTCTAGATTAGCACAAAACTGTCTGAAAAATCAACCATTCTCACACAATCCTAGCACATAGTTTCAGTATTAGATTATTAGATTACCCAGTTCAAGTTTTAGTTTAAGTCATGATATCAAGTTGGTTCTCTATCATGTCATACTCAGAGCCAATAGATTCAACTCATTCTAGCCTATAGATTTTAGCACATATCACAAAATTTGGACGGGTATCATTTGTCATTCTTAATTATGCCATCATGCTTCATTCTTTCTCATGCTTCTACACTACACTCCTAACACATGCCGGTTCAACCGAAATTAAAACAATATCTTGGGGGAAAAGAGCACATGAAAGAAAACCCCAAGAGAGGATTATGAGGTGGGTTACTCAAACTTAACCCTATCACTCACAATTTATTTACCCCACCCCCAAAAAAATAGAGTACAATTGTCCCCAATACACAAAAAGTAAATATTAAAGGATTGGGTGAAGCAAACCTGTGGTGCATAGCGCCGAAGACTCATCAACAAGCGGATGGGTCCAGTTTCCTGGAGCCCGCTAGAACAACACTTGAGTCACCCTCAGTAGTGCCCACACAATCTATCACAGCACCCTTAGTAGTGCTATCAATTACTCGTACCGTACCAACAGTAGTGCTCACATCTTTTCGTACAGTTGCCTCAGTGGTAGGCCTACAACTCGAGGATCCAAGAGCACTCTCACGAACCCTCTGCTGGCATAATTTCTCATCCACAATGGAGGCTCTCCTATCCTACTTATTTTGTTGGTGCTCCCTCTTCTTTTCTCGAGCATCCTCAGTAGTGTCAGAAATATGACAAGAGCGGTGCCTCTTTCCACGAGAACGGGTCGGCTAGGGCTGTGCTACGTCATATCTAAATAAAATATCAAGCATTGTATCATCAGCTTATGAAGTAGGTGCAGACTCTGACTCATCTATGGGTGGGGCGAAGATGGCATCAAGGTCGGCCCGGAGACTGTCTAACTTGGTGGGGAGAGAGAACAAATCTGTAGCAGGGGTTGGCCGCTTGAGGACTCTCAACTCGAATGCATCCAGGTGCTTATAAATGGCCTTGACCTTGTGGTCCATCATGGTCTCCATCCTAACCTCGGACTCTACAATAGATCGATGCATCCATGGTTTTACATGATGGAGCAGTGTGGCCATCTGAGCCTCCAATTTTTGAACTATAGCTAAGGGCACAACAGCAGCTCCTGAAGACGAGGTTTCTCTGGATGAAATAGGGGCCCGACTAGCGACTTTAGATAGGGAGGTCGGGGCATCATCAGTGTGGGCTGGAGGGGCAAGTTCCTCAACCTGCAACTGCTCTACATCAGCTATAAAATCTCCTCCTAATGGCGGCACCTCAATTGGTGGACCACGTCGTAGGGCAGCTACGTTGGCCTCATCCCGAATAAGGCCGATGTCAAGGGTTCCAGTCGCCTGTACCAAATTGGCACAATTCTAGATAGGGACCCCGGCATCCTTGCACAACTGAAATATCATACATGGGATGTGTAAAGTAGTGGTAGACCTGAACGCCTTCTCATGGATCTCTGCCAACAACATGCGAGAAAAATCAATCTCAAACCCATCTAGCAAAGTTGCAACCATCACCGATCTATCCCAAGTAAGCGCATTATCGACCTTAGTGGGCGAGACCCCGTTCTGAATGAAAAATAAAAAAAGCTTGGCTACTAATGTGAGAGTGGCCTTTTTGATACTTAAACCCGGGGTGGTGACCCACTATGCTCCATCTACGTCAGTAGTAATGTATTGTGCCATCCAATGTCATATAGTCTCCCTTTTCTCTGCACTTCGCTGGAACTCCCCACTCCACATAATGTCTCATATATACTCAAACTCGGCCGTATTGAGTGCCCAAGTGCAGCCAGGGCCGTAGAGGAAATGGAGGATGGTGTTCTCAGATATATCAACAGAAAACCCGCATCCTAGTGTTGTTGTGAGTGGTTCCAGGGCTCTGAACTTGGCATTTTTGTGAATAGAGTCTCGGAGGGTGGTTGCGTAAGAAGCATAAAACTCCCTCTCTATCTCCTTGCTACAAGTTCCAGGGCGCCGAGCTATCCACTCACATTTTTGTTGGTGAAAAACCCAAAGGATGTCGGGTATAGTGTGGAGTCTCCCTTTGAGAATTATGCGCTCCTCTTTAATAAGCCGGTCCATCTTCTCATTTCATTTAACATCTTGGCATCCCTGTAGATCATCCATTGACCCTCAACGCACCATCTATTAGATTCCTTAACAACCAAAGCAGGGTCTGTGTTTGGTGACACTGGAACCTCCCCCGAACTAGTAGCCTCATTAGACGAGGCGGCCCGGCCATGTGAACTTGAGCTTGTTGCGGAGCCAGAAGCAGACCCTGAAGTAGAAGTGGACTCAGAACCAGAAGCAGACCCAACCAGTGATCCAATCAGTGGATCCTCCTCATCAGATTGGGAGGCAGTGACTACGTCGGGAACCACCTGCTTGGATTGATTTGGGTAAGTCCTGGGTGCTGTGGGGGATGTCCTTCCAATGGGGGGGACATATGCAGGGTCATTTTTCGCATCCGTATCTTCTTTGATTAGCCGACGGGTTTGTGCCGTTGATTTGGATCTACCCTTAACGGCTATAGCTTTCTTTCGGGCCATGGTACTTTTGGATGGAGAATTAGTACCTATATAAACTAAAAACACACTCGAAATTTTTTTTAGAACAAAGACCGAACAAAAGGAAAAACTAAAAAAAATTCCAGACAGTGGCTTCAGTGGCCACCTACGGTGGGTACCTACGATCTGTGGATTCCCTCTTTAGGTTAGAAGTCCCAAAAAGGTTGGGCTCTGATGGGAACCACGGATGGCCATACGGTTCGTAGAATGACCTACAGACCGTAGTCCACCTCCGTGGTTCCACACTTAGTGGAATTGCTATGTGCGACAAATCACACACCTGATCTACGGTCCATACACGGGGTCTCGTGGGTCAAGTCTGTTCTAGGTAGTCGACATGCCTCATGCTTAAATATAATTTCGACAATTTCAAACATACATCCTAAGTCTAATCATGCATTTCAATACAATTTATGATAGTTTGTCATCCCTAGGGCTCCAATTACTAATTTTTCAACATGAAATGCATACAAAATGTAGGAACCCTCGGTCTAAACTTTAATTTAGACCAATTTTTCACCAAATTATTTAATTACTAAGACTACACATTCACGTTCTATCGTCCCATGGGTGTTTCTAACATAAAATTTATGAGGAACACGTACAATATCACACCCAAGGTCAGGATCCGCTTCCTGACTTTCAATAACAGCAATGAAATGGAATTCAAACTGAAGGGGAAGTCGATTACCTTACAAACAAAGGAAGTGGGTGATGGTGTGATGACTTTAAACTTCCAAAAACTTCTTACTAGCCTTTTTGCCAAACCCGGATACCAGAACCTCTGGAAAATGGAGAATGAGGGAATTTGGGAGAGAGGGGGGTGAATTTGGGACAATGGGGAAATGGAAGGGGAGTGATTTATGGGATATGAGAGTAATATGAAGGGATTATAGGAGAGGAGAGGTTTCAAAATGGTTGGGGGAGTTTTTGGTAATGGGGGATGTTTAAAGAATGAGGGATTTTATAAAGAAGGGTTCCGGGTTGGGTTAAATAGAAACTAGGGTTTGGACCCACGAGACATCATCTACAGTCCGTGGCTCAACCTACGGACCGTAGATGGGGTCCATAGGTCGCTTTCTTACTTAGAAAAATTAGAGATCTTACATGGGTTCTACGGATACCATTCACGGTCCGTGGTTTGACCCCCGGACCATCGATGGTTGCGTAGACCTCTACACCAAACATTTTCTAAAGATTATGCTTTTCAACCCTGTACATGTAGCAACCCTTAGTCCTTTCTTTTTACATTTTCTTAACACTTTTTAGAAACGGACACTATGCTATATCTAGCCAAAACTAAAACAAAAATAAAGCACATATCTAAAGGAATACAGAAAAGCAAATAAACAAAGAAAACTACTAAATCGAAAAGAAAAACCTATAGTTGGCTAAATTGTACATGTTGGGTTGCCTCCCAAGTAGTGCTTGATTTAACGTCGCGGCACGATGCAGGCCTCTTGATAACTCAGACTTCATCAAGATAGTAGGCCTCAACAACTTCTTGCACACTTTCCGCGTTTCCCAAATAGACCTTGATCTTTTGCCCGTTTACGTTGAACCTTGTTCCCTCACTGTTCTCAAGCTCGACCGCTTCATGTGTGAGCACTTGTGTGACTAAGAATGGCCCGGTCCATTTGGACTTGAGCTTGCCCGGAAACAAGTGCAACCTAGAGTTGAATAGAAGCACAAGATCACCCACAACAAATTCTCGCTTTTCAATCCTTTGATCATGATACTTCTTCATATTCTCCTTGTACAAGGCTGAACTTTCATAAGCTCTTAGGCGAAACTCATCAAGCACATTCAAGTCACTCATTCTCTGATTCGATGCGGCACCCCAATCCAAATTTAGCTTCTTTAGCGCCCACATAGCCTTATGCTCTAGTTCTACCCATATACAAGTTGGTAGGGGGAAATACCTATGGGAGTCTTGAATGCGGTGTGATAGGCCGATAGAGCATCATTGAACATCCTTGACTAATCAGTTCTATTATCATTCACAGTCTTCGCCAAAATCTGTTTGATCTCTTTGTTGGACAATTCAACTTACCCACTACACTGTGGATGGTAAGGAGTGGCTACATTGTGGCAGACGCCATATTTCTCATGTAACACTTGAACAACTTATTACAAAAGTGGGAACCTCCATCATTGATAATCGCCCTAGGTGTACCAAATCTGGAGAAGATGTTCTTTTTCAAGAATGCGGTGACACTTTTAACTTCATTGTTGGGAAGCGCAATTGCTTCCATCCACTTCGACACATAATCAACCGCAGGAAGAATATACTTCATCCAATGTGAACTCACAAATGGACCCATAAAATCAATGCCCCATACATCAAAAAATCTATCACCAATATAGGATTCAAAGGAAGCTCTTGCCACATTGAAATCCCTCCTTCTCTTTGGCAACGATCACAAGACTTGGCGAAATCATGAGCATCTTGGTGAATGGTAGGCCAGTAATACCCACACTGAAAATCTTTATGCATGGTCCAAATACCACTATGATGCCCACCAATAGGCGATGAATGGCACGCCTCTAGTATACTCAACATCTCGACCTCGGTTATACAACAACGAATAATCCCATCAGCACAACTACGATACAAATAAGGCTCAGCCCAAAAGAACTTCTTCACATCATGCATAAACTTTTTCTTGCGGTGAAAAGACAAATCTGATGGCACCAGATCACTTGCCAAGTAGTTAGCAAAGTCTGCGAACCAAGGAATCAGATCATGAGAAGCAGCCAATACTTGTTCATCTGGAAAAGCATCATTAATTTCAACCCTATCACCAAGCTTGAGCATAGCTTCTTCCTCCAATCTGTACAAGTGATCGGCAACTTGATTTTATGTCCTCTTTCTATCTTTCACCATAAAGTCAAAATGTTGCAGCAACAACACCTATCTAATCAACCTCGGTTTGGCATCCTTCTTAGCCATCAAATACCTCAATGCAGCATGGTCAGTATGCACAATGACCTTAGTACCAAGTAAGTAGGATCAAAATTTCTCGAATGCGAAAACCACTGCAAAAAGCTCTTGTTCAGTCATGGTATAGTTCTTTTGAGTCACATTTAGATCTTTGCTAGCATACTAAATAGGATGAAGAATCTTCTCTCGCCTCTGTGCCAATACCATACCAAGCACCACTCCACTCTCATCACACATCAATTCAAATGGTTGCCCCTAATCCGATGAAATAATAATAGGTGCAGTAACTAACTTCTCCTTCAACTTTCCGAATGTTCTCAGACAAGCATCATCAAAATCAAACCTATACTCCTTTTCGAGCAGTTTGTACAATGGATGTGCAATTTTGGAGAAATCCTTGATGAACCTCCTATAGAAACCTGCATGCTTAAGAAAACTTCTAACACCTTTAACAGAAATAGGTGGTGGAAGCTTTTCTAGTACCTCAACTTTCGCTCTATCAACCTCAATACCCTTCTTAGAAATCTGATGACCCAAAATTATCCCTTCTTTCACCATGAAGTGGCACTTCTCTAATTGAGCACAAGATTGCACTCTTCACACCTTTTAAGCACCTCGGCCAAATGGTCCAAACAACGATCAAAGGAGTCACCTACCACAGAGAAATCATCCATAAATACCTCAATAGTGTCCTCCACCATATCAGAACATATCTACATCATACAACACTGGAAGGTCGCTAGAGCATTGCACAACCCAAATGGCATCCGTTTGAAGGCGAAAGTCCCATAAGGGCAAGTGAAGGTGATCTTCTCTTCGTCTTCCGGAGCTATAGAAATCTGATTGTAGCCCAAATAACCATCAAGAAAATAATACCAACCCTTACTAGCAAGTCGATCAAACATCTGATCTATGAACGGCATAGGGAAGTGGTCATTTTCTGTCCAAGTATTTAATTTTCGGTAGTCCATGCAGACTCTCCATCCAATCATAGGCCGAATCGGAACAAGCTCATTTTTCACATTCGGAACCACAGTCATCCCACCTTTCTTGGGCACACATTGAACAGGACAGTCCCAACTACTATCTGCAATGGGATAAATAACTTTGGCATCCAATTGATGATTTCCTTTTCACTACCTCTTACATAGGCGAATTTAGTCTTCGCTGGTGCTCAATACTAGGCTTGTGATCCGGCATGAGTTGGTATTTATGAGAACAAATGCCAGGAGGGATCCCAATAATATCTGTAATAGTCCACCCAATAGCCCTTTTGAACCTCTTCAACACGGAAACCAATGCCTCGACTTGTGTCACAATCAAATATGTCGCGATGATGACCAGTAGAGTACCATCTCTCCCCAAGAATACATACCTCAAATGTGATGGTAGAGCCTTAAGCTCTAATTTCGGAGCCTCCTCAACAGATGGTCCTGTAGGTAGAGAGTCACAATTCTTCATGTTTATCTCCAATCTCTTTGGTTATGAACGGAATTCAAACCTATCAAGTGCGGGGACCAATTCATGAAAGTCTTCAATATGATCACTTTCAAAGTTCATCATTACCGCTACTAGTGCATCAACACCTAATCTCTCTTCAATAGGTACCTCAAAACCACTCTCTACAATATTATTCTCCACTGATACTGACTTGAGCTCACTACTCTGCTTCATGGATCTGCAAATATTGAAAGTTACCTCTTCATTATTCAATCGAAACTTCATCTACCTTTTCTCCATATCAACCAAGGCGTGCCCACTGGCAAGGTATGGTCTCCCAAGAATGATGGGAACCTCAAAATCAACCTCACAATTAGGTATCACAAAATCCGCCGGAAATATAAAACACTCCACTTTCAGTAGTACATCATGGATCACACCAATGGGCCTCTTTACAGTTCTATCGGCATGAGCAATCGCATCACAGTCGGTCTTAGATCTCCTAAACCCAACTTCTTGTAAATAGATAATGGCATCAGATTAATGCTAGCACCCAGATCACATAGCGCGTTAGGAAAATGCAACAACTCGATGGTACAAAAAATAGTGAAAGCTCCGGGATCCTCTTTTTTTTGCACAAGGGATCTTGTAGCAATAGGCACTACAAAGTTGCAACCTATCATCATCTTCAAAACTCACAGCCCTTTCCTTCGTAACCAAATCTTTCATAAACTTCGCATACCCAAGCATTTTCTCCAGAGCTTCTATCAACGGAACATTCCTGGAAAGCTACTTCAACATACTAATAAACCTGCAGTATTTGCCTTTTCAGTCTTCTTCACTAACCTTTGTGGGAAGAGAGGCGGAGGTCTAGGCATAGGGACAACTTTCTAGTTATCTCCACTTCCTTCTCTGTCGCATTCTCGGAATCACCAGTAACCTCTATCTCATCATCATCTTTAGTAACCTCAACTTCAACCTTAGACGGCATGGGTGGATCAATGGTCTGCTTACCCCATCGAGTAGTGACTGCCATACAATGCCCATCATTCTTCGAATTTTGGATGGCGTTACTAGGAAGTGTGTCGGGCTGTCGTGGATTAACTGTAGTGGATAAATAATTCATCTGCTTCTCAAGCTGCTTGAGACACTGCATGGGCATCAACTTTTTGACCGATTCCAGACAAATCATTTCACATCTCATTCACATTCTCAACGATCGAACCAAACCTCTTCATCACCTTCTACATCATATCCTCAATACGTGACATACTACCTCCAGCTTCCCTATTACCAGATTCTTAATTTTTAGGAGGAACATATGGCCCACCCCTATTGTTTCTGTTGCCATAATTGTTCCCATTGTAGTTGTTGTCGCGATTGTAGTTCCCATCCCGGACATAATAACCCTCTTAGTTGTAGTTGCCATAGTTCATACCTTGGTTTCCTTGACCTTGGCACCAATTGTCCTAATTGGAACCTTGGGTGTTGTCTTGGAAACCCCCCGTCTGATCATTCAATGCATAAGTATCCTCTTCATAGTAGTACTCCTCAATCGATGGTGGATTTTTAGTAAAATAATTCACAACATTTATCTTTTCGGTACCTCCGCTCACATGCTTCAACACCAACCCAAGTTCTGTCCTCATCTGAGCCATCTCCTCACAAATGTCATCAGCAGATTCATTAGGTGTAGATTGAACTACAAAAGTGCTTCTTCCAATGTATGACTTTTGAGTGCTCCATGCTTTATTATTCTGGGAAATATTCTCCAATTTCTCAGCGATCTCCTCAAAATTGCACTCACCATATGATCCTCCTGCGATAGTATCAAGCACGGCCTTACCATTGTCATCTTGGCCTCTGTAGAAATACTCATTTAGTGACTCATCATCAATACGGTGGCTTGGAACAATTCTTATGAAAGCAATGAACATATCCCATGAACTACTCACAGACTCTACAGGAAGTGCTACAAAGTTGTTAAGTTTATCCTTGTGGTTCAGCTTCTTTCACACTGGGAAGTATTTTTTCCATGAACACTTTATACAATTGATCCCATGTGTGAATTGAGTTATATGGAAGCTCAGTAAACCATACAACAACATCTTCGGTTGATGATAGAGGGAAGACTCTCAACCCAATGACATCCATTTCTAAATCTGGTCGACCCACGCAACTCTTGCAAACACTCCTCAACTTGTCCATGTGCCCATATGGATCGTCTGATGCCATACCACAGAACAAACCCCTCGATGTAAGCATCTACATCAGACTACTTGTCACCACGAATGTATGCCCCGCAGATAGAGGAGGTAGAACAATAGGTCATTCGGATTAAGTGGCATTGAAGTCGACCCTATAGTTATCAAGAAGCCTCGGTTCTGGTGGATTTTGTGCCCTCAATGCATCTCCCAATAGATTTCCAACTTGACTTTCAACATTCTCATTATTAACCCTAGGAGGCTGCAACTCAACTCCATCACCTAGATTTTCTCCGAAAGGATTGATTGGGATCCATTGATTATTCATCCTTCGCAAAGTTCTGTTCAATTCTGGATCGTAAGGAGTAAGTGGTTCACCTTGACTCTGTATACTTGGCATACACTAGAGTAGGAACCTTAGAGAAACAAAAACAAAAACAAAAAGCAAAATTACGAAATAATTGACTAATGTTCAATAATGTGGTTAAATTTAATCTAAAAGCCTTATTCCCCAGCAGCGGCGCCAAAATTTGATACGCTCAAATTAAACATCCCTAAAGAAGTATAACCAATCGCTATCAAGTAAACAACCCAACTTGGAGGTTGGGATCGATCCCATGAGGAATATGGTTTAGACTTAAACTTAACTTAGGATTATATTCTTTTAGTCAACGTAATTCCGAAACAAGTAAACTGGGGGGTTGGGGGGGCGGGGTTGTGAAACAACTAATTGATTGTTGTCAAGTAACAAGTGAGCAGGATTCAAACTTTGTTGTTATCAATGACAGAAAGTAACTAGGGTGTACGTGTTCCCCATTAGCTTATAATGCGGTAATCCTAGTAATAGTAATCATTTTCTAGTGTATTACAAGCAAAGTGATAAGTTATGTATCTCTAATTCCTTGGTCCGACAACTAGAGAATTTTACCCCGCACCTTGGTCTGGGTACGTGTGTATAATTTACTAACCCTTACCTTTACCTCATATTAGACATCACATCAATGTATGGCTTAGTTTTCACCCACGCACCAATTGACATTAGACTATTAGATAGTATCACACTAAATCTATGTTGATAATTATTTTATTATTAACTACCTCCTTGGTCAAGCAAGTAGCAAAAAGGCGAATTCTAACGTTTGCAACCGCTAAAAAGAGTTCGAAACGAAAGAATTATCAATGCATGCAATAACACTATTCAAGAATTACTTAGTAACTATTCATACGTTGTTAATCGCTCATGGTTCCCACAACCCTAGTTGTGGATTTAGATACCCATTATAGCAAGAACACAATTCATATTTTTAGATGAAGAAATCATGAACTTACGTAATAAGTAGAAGAAACCTAGAAACTCAACTTGAATTTCAAAGTCAAAATCTTCAAAATGAACTTAGGAAATCAAGAATTGCTAAAATTGCAAGTTAATCTCCAAATCCAAAAACTAGAACTAAAATAATAAGGTCTAACCACCAAAAATGAGGTTTGCATGCCCTATATAGAAAACAAGTCCCAACTAAAAATGAAACGAAATAAGGAAATAAAGTTTCTGGACGCGGTTGCAATTGACAACACTGACCTACGAACCATAGACCAACCTACGATCCATAGGTCTCTTCCATGGTTTGGTACTTGGGCAATTTTTCTGAAGCTTAGAACTCCAACTCTTAGTACCGAATGACGGCTCGACAGCACAGACCGCGACTCGATCCACGGTCTATGGATCCTCCTCTGTAGTCTCATACTTAGTTTGATAAAAATCAGGTACTAGAACACCTTCTCTGAATCAGTTGACGGACCTGCAGGAAGTCCCGTAGGTCGAACTACGTTCCGTCGATCATTGTCGTGGTTCCACACTTAGTCAAGAATTCCCTGATTATTTCTTCAAGCCTTTACCATCAATCTACGCCCTGCACCAACGAACCGTGACTGGACCTACGGTCCGTAGGTGGCTTTTTCTACAACATTTCTTCAGCTGTCTCCTAGCTCCCACGTCCAAACTTATTTCCTGCAAACAAGATAAAAACACATTAATACCACTATAAAATGTCCCTAGACACACATAACTCTTAAGTGAAATGTATTAAAAATACCGTAAACTCACGGTATATCAAAGACCACGCCCACTTTGATGGGTCGTGAGCGGCACCATGGCTGGTGGTGGTGCCCGTGGTCCATTGACAAATGTGCCTCCCCACCATGCCAAGCCCTCAAGGGCCGAAGGGAGGACCATGAGACCTCCCACAATCTCTGGTCAAGACCACGAGTTGTGGTGATAGTTGTGGTCTTCAGCCAGTGTCACGGCCTTGAGAGTCTTGCCTCCCTTTGAGCCTAAGTGATCTCTTCACAACCACTTGTATGGACTGTTTAGGGCACCACGACTCATGGTGGTACACGTGGTCTTTGAGGCAGTAGCATCCTCAACTTTGCACCACTCCCACCAAGCTGAGGAAACTCCACGAGCCTTCCCATGGACCGTGGTTATGACCATGAACCATGAGGTGGTTTTTGAAGAGGTTCCTTGGCTTGCCACCTTTCTAGGGCTTACTGCCTAGACAACCACGGGTGGCACCATGACTCGTGGTGGCCAACACGGGTCGTGAAGACCCTCGTGGTCATGGTAGGCAGTGGCTAGGCCTAGTTGTTTTAGGTAGCCTTGGTCCCTCACCATGGCCTACACCAAAAACCTTTAGCCCTTTCCCTTAACTCTTGATGTTAACCCCCCACGTTTAGGCTCTAGTTTAACTTATCTTTTTCTGAGTCGTTACATTATCCCCCCCTTAGGAACATTCATCCTCGAATGACACTCTAAATATTTTAAGGGATAACGACTCAAGACTAGCAGCCTATCATGCATGACACATTAATATAATGCACACAATCTTAGGAGGAAACGTCAACTCCACATCAATAAGGTCAATGCAACACAACAAAGTAGGAATTACATCTACAAACTCATTATGCACTAAAACAACAACATTTCTCATGTCGTTGGAGGAATTTCCTTCTCCAACTCACATCATGCTCGTTACAACATCATAAGGAAAATTATGCAACTCTTTTCATAAACACATTTAGACATACTCAACAAGTCAAATCATGAAGTATTTAGGCAACTCATTATAGATGCATATCAAAATGAGGAACATAATCATGAAAACTCATTTTCTCATATAAACATAAATTTCATCAAAACATGCATAACTGATGAGTACACAAATTAGACTGATTTAGGACTTTATTTTGATAAAAATAGTGTCCTCGAATGCTTATTTTGTCTCAATATCTGATGAAAACTCTTAAGTTTAAGGTATTTGAAGTTTTAGTAGAAGCATGGACACTTAGGAACAAAAAGGCTGAAAAGAACGAAGAAGCTGAAGCCTGAGCGTCGCCAAGCACACTTGGCAATTCGCCAAAGGAACGCACTATGGCCTTTGTTACAGTACGCAAAGCCCTGAAGGAGAAGGATCAAAAAGGCGATGAAAGGAGCAGTCGGCACTTTGCCGAATAGTTCTGCGAAGCAATACTAACCACCCAATGGTCTAGAATGTTAAGATGCTGAAGGAATGCACAAAATGGCGATTAGACGGAAGAAGGGCGAGTCAGTGAGTTATTTGGTGGCCTCGAGTAACCTCACCGAGCGATCCGCCAGCACTAATTTTTGAAGTCTATAAATACTAAACTCTTTATTAATTTTAGGAGAGTAGAATTATTATTATAATTTTCACAATAGAATAGTACTTTTTTGGGATATTTTCTCTCAAGTTTGGAAAGGGTTTTTTGGGAGACTTGAAGAAAGAAAAATTTCATCTTCCCCAAGTTGGAAGTTGGTCTTCTCCATTCTTTTTCCTTTGCTTAAATCAAGGTTTAATTCCTTATACCCATTTGATTTTAGTATCATTTCAGGTGTATTTTGGTATTTCTTGATGTGTGGCTAAAAACACATATTCTTGGGGTGTGATTTAGCAAATATGTGTTGATATTATTGTGGGGTCTTGTTTACTGATAGGTTAGATGTATTTTAATGGTAATTTAAGCTACTGGTTGTGGTTTAATTTAATGGGTTTGTAGTTGCAAATACAAAACCACCCATATGTTTTCGGCTTGCGAGATAGAGAGGTAGCGAAACCAAGACCACTAGACTGATGGCCTAAGGAGTAGGTCGACATGAGGTTTAGCCCGAGAGGGTGAGCCCTAGTCCCATATCCTAACACTCAGCTCGAGAGAGTGAGTGGGGTAAGGCGTAGGCTGGCCTTCATGCGGCAAATGGGTGTCCGGGAGGAACCCATTTGAAATGGGGTAAGTTGCCCGAGAGGGAACTTATTTCCATCTAAAGCTTAGCCTAGTCACTATTATCTTGTAAATTTCCTATCGAAAGCATGTACCCAATGATTTATCTCAACTTGTATTGCGGTCACACCCCAAGAACTTTTCTCCATACTTGATTTTCTTATTATTATTGGTTGTTTTTACTACTTGTGACAAAACCCCCAACTGATATTTGACACTTTTTGTGTCACCCCCTTTAATTTACCATGTTTTAACTCGTTAATGTCTTTAGCTACAACTAGTTAGAGCTAAATTTTATTTTTCTATAAATTCTAAAAATCACTCCCTTGGGACACGACTCCAACCTTTAATTGTGTTACTATATTATCGATGATCGTAGACACTCGTACCATAGGTTAGTGTCGTTGGTCATGATAAGCATCAAAATGGCGCCGCTGCCGGGGAGTGGTGTTATTTGAGAATTTTTAGACTAGTAGAATTTTTGTTCTTCTTAGTTGTAGTCTACTTACCTAATTTTTAGTTTTACTTTGAGTATTTGTGTGCCACAACAGGACATATGAGTGGAAACGGGGAAAATAGCTGCCAAGAAGGCCACTTAAGGGGTGGTCTTTTTCATCGAGACGACATCGATGATGCTAATAGTGTTTATAAATCTGCCAACGTGGGCGAGATGGGTGAAATTTGCATGCCACAAGCTGACGGATAAGTAATGTTTGAAGTTAGCAGCGCAACACTCCAACTCATACATTCAAGAGGTTTATTTGGAGGGTTAGAGCATGAAGATCCGCACGAACATGTACGAAGCTTTGTGGAAGTGTGCACCCCTTTATCATTCAACAATTTATCCCAAGAATTCATACGGTTTCGCTTATTTCCATTATCATTGACTGGAGGAGCTACTAAATGGTTGGTTGAGAATCCCAACAACTCCATTAAATCATGGGAGGAGCTGGTTATGGAATTTCATGAAAGATTCTTTCCTCCATCAAGAATAATGAAGCTGACAGATGATATTCAGAATTTCAAGCAAAAGGAGGGTGAACCAATTCACGAGTCATGGATAAGGTTCAAGAGATGTTTGCGTAAGTTCCCAACGCATGGACTGCTAGGTGAATTGTTGCTCTAATACTTTTACCATAGTCTGGACTCAGTTAATAAAAGGATAGCTGATCAATTGGTGCAAGGAGGAATAATGTTATAATCATTTGAGGTAGCCTCATTTCTCATAAATGGTATGACAAAAGTAAACCAAGCATGGTATACAAAAGATGATCAAGTTTCCCACTATGCTTCCGGTTAACGCAAGATCAGATCGAAAAAGAAAGGGAGAGGGACGAAAAAATCAAGAAGATTTTATCTCAAATGGAAATCCTACAAGAACTTATGAACGAGACACGTGGAGTATTTAGAATTTAGGAGGGTTCTTCCTCCGGTTACTCAAGACCGAGGGAGAATCAAGGTTGGAACTCCAGAAGATACGAGAAGGGTTTCCACCCACGCTATCAATCGCGGAGTGGGAATCAAGGTTGGAATTATTATAGTGGTGAAGAACCAAGGAAATGTTGGCAAGATGGGGCTGAGCGGGATGATAAAGAGGAAGACCATACACATTTGAGTGAAAGCCCGAAATCTAAAAGGAGTGCAAGTAGTCCTCAGGTAAATGATTTGTTATCGTGCATAATCGATAAAGTCGAGGGCTCTGATAATTTTCTAAAAGGGATGAAAGATGATTTTTCATCATTGAACAGTAAAGTAAATTCTCATGCTGATGCCATTAAAATGCGGGAAGGGAAATTGAGTCTATTATCAGCTCAATTAAAGTCCAAAACACGGATGGACTATAGTGAAAAAAAGCTAGTTGTGGTTATCCGTAGCGATAAAGCGGCAATAGGGAATGTGATGGAAGATGAGGATCCTCAAAACCATGAAGAGGACCAAGGTGTGGATAAACAAGATTTACCTATTCGACAAAACCTCACTAAAAAAACACAGAAGGAAGCAGAGCAACAAGTTCAAGCTCCAAAAGTGATACACCCTTTACCCAAGATACCCCCACTATTTCTCCAACGTTTGAAAAAGAAGAATAAAGATGAGAAGTTCAAAAAAAAATTGTCAGTATTCAAGAGCTAATCAATTAACCTCCCTCTGGTAGAAGCATTGTTGGAAATGCCGGAATACGCCAAATTCATGAAAGAACTTGTTACAAAGAAAATGAGCTTGGACTATGAAACTATTGAGGTGCCCCATAGTTGCAGTGCAATTATGGCAAATAATTCAATCACTAAGAGAGAAGATCCTAGGGCATTCACAATCCTATGTACAATTGGCATGCTTCAATTCGCTAAAGCTTTGTACGATTTAGAAGCAACCATCAACTTGATGCCCTATGCAATATACAAGCAACTTTGTTTGGGTGAACCAAAGGCAACAACAATGAGGCTCCTTATGGCCGATCGATCAATCACGCACCGAGTGGGGATACTCTATGACATATTGGTAAAAGTGGATCAATTCATCTTTCCAGCTGATTTTGTGATTCTAGATTGTGCGATCGATGCTGAAATCCTCATAATTCTGGGAAGGCCATTCTTACCTACCAGGAGAGCATTGGTGGATGTTGAAAGCGGGAAATTAAAGTTCTGAACGATAATGAGGTGACCTTCAATATCTGTAAATCCATGAAGCAACCAAGTAATATCCATATGGTGTGTACTGAGGATGTGACAGATAAGGCAGTGGCAAGTATGAGTCATTTAATGCGCAGGAATGAACCCTTTAAATCTGTACTTGCCAATTATGATGAATCCGACGTTCAAGATTACAAGGAAGTGGTAGCTACTTTATCAGGATTAGGAGCATATTCAAGGAATCCAATCAAGTTGGATATCGACCTGAAAAACAGAGAAAGTCCCCCTGATAAGCCATCAACAGAAGAACCACCAAATCTGTAGTTAAAAGCTCTACCCTCTCATCTCAAATATGCCTTCTTAGGAGCCAATAATACTTTACCGGTAATTATCGCCGCCAATCTTCTTGAAATGTAGGTGAAATTGCTCATTGAAGTCCTGCGAAAGCATATAAAAGCTATTGGATGGACAATAGCCGATATAGTAGGAATTCGTCCTGGCATCTGTACTCACAAGATTCGGCTCAATAGTGAATGTAAACCTAGTGTGGAACATCAACGGAGATTGAACCCCCAATGCAAGAGGTGGTAAAAAAAGAGATCATCAAGTGGCTAGATGCGGGAGTGATCTACCCTATTGCAGATAGTAAGTGGGTAAGTCCGGTGCAATGTGTACCGAAAAAGAGAGGTATAACTGTAGTCCCAAATACAAAAGGAGAACTTGTGCCAACAAGACCAGTGACCGGGTGGAGAGTATGCATGGACTACCGAAAGCTTAACTTATGGACCAAGAAAGACCATTTTCCAATGCCTTTTATGGATCAGATGCTTGATCGGTTATTAGAAAGAGGGTGGTCTTGTTTTTTTGATGGGTACTCTGGCTACAACAAAATCTCTATTGCGCCGGAAAATAACGAGAAAACCACTTTTACTTGCCCTTATGGAACATTCGCATTCAAGAGGATATCATTCGTGATATGTAATGCTCCAGTAACATTTCAGCGTTGCATGCTGTCTATTTTTGCAAATATGGTCAAAGACTCTATGGAGGTGTTCATGGATGACTTCCCAGTCGTAGGGGATACGTTCGAAAAGTGCTTAACTCACTTAGGGCAGGTACTCCAAAGATGCGTGGAAACGAATCTAGTTATGAATTGGGAGAAATGTCACTTAGGGCATAAGTTGTCACAAAAGGGGCTGGAAGTTGACAAGGCAAAAATTGAGGTCATTGAGAAATTACCCCCGCCGATTTCAATAAAGGTTGTTCGCAACTTCTTGGAGCATGCAAAATTTTACAGAAGGTTCGTTAAAGATTTCTCAAAGATTGCACTCCCATTATGCTAACTCTTAGAGAAGGAAGTGAATTCTACTTTAATGATGATCGTGTGGCTGCATTTCAGTTTTTGAAAGAGAAACTAATATCCACTCCGATTATCATCAGTCCTAATTGGTCTGAATCTTTTGAGTTAATGTGTGATGCTAGCGGTATGGCACTGGGATTGTGTTGGGGAAAAAGTGCAACAAACTATTTCACCCAATCTACTACGCAAGCAAGACTCTAAATAAGTGCCCAGCAAATTTATACGATCACCGAACAAGAGTTTCTTACAGTAGTCTATGCATTTGAAAAATTCAGGGCATACTTGCTAGGCACCAAAGTAATCGTACACACTGATCATGTTGCACTCCGGTACTTGATGGCAAAGAAAGATGCAAAACCATGATTGATTAGGTGGGTATTACTATTACAAGAATTTGATTTCTAGGTAAAAGATCGAAAAAGATGTGAAAATCAAGTGGCTGATCATCTATCAAGGTTGGAAGCAAGGACGAATGTTGAGCATGAGGTTGACATACACGACTCTTTCCCCGATGAGCGGGTGTTTGCAATATCCCTCAAACATACACCATGGTATGTTGATTTTGCAAATTACATTGTGTGTGGGCTGATGCCAGATAAGTTGACCTTTTACCAACAGAGAAGATTCTTGTTCGATGTTAAAAAGTACTTTTGGGATGAACCATACTTTTTCCGAGAGTGTGCTAACCAAGTCATCAGAAGGTGTGTTCCGAAAGAAGAAGCGGTAGAAATTCTCCATTCTTGCCATACATCTCCGGTGGGAGGTCACAATGGTGGTATTCGCACTGCCGCTAAAGTTCTCCAGAGTGGATACTACTGGTCTTCACTCTACAAGGATGCACATGAGTTTGCAAAGAAATGCTCTAAATGTCAGCAGCAAGGCGGAGTGTCTAGAAGACACGAATTACCTCTCATTCCTATTTTAGAGATCGAGCGATTCGATGTATGGGGGATCGATTCCATGGGCCTATTTGTGAGTTCGTTTGGAAATAAATATATCTTAGTGGCTGTAGATTATGTTTCCAAATGGGTGGAAGCCATCGCACTCCAAACAATGAAGGATAAGCGTTGTCCAATTCCTGAAACGCTACATCTTCGCAAGATTTGGCACTCCGAGAGCAATCATTAGCGATGGGGGATCCCACTTTTGCAATAAGTGGTTCTCAATGACATTGAATAAATATGGGGTGAAACACAAAGTGGCAACCCCATTCATCCCAAAACAAGTGGCCAAGTCGAAGTGTCGAATCGGGAAATCAAAAGCATCTTGGCAAAGACAGTAAATGTCAATAGAACTAACTGGTCTAGGAAACTCGAAGATGTGCTATGGAGATACCGGATTGCTTACAAAACACCTATCGGGATGTCTCCATATCAGTAGGTTTATGGTAAGGCTTTTCATTTGCCCGTCGAGTTAGAACACAAAGCATTGTGGGCATTGAAAGCTTTAAATTTGGACTGGTCAAAAACTTCAAGGGAGAGAGTAGAGCAGCTGAACGAACTGGATGAATTGAGACTCAGATCATATGAAAGTTCATCCATATATAAAGAGAAGATGAATAAATGGCATGATGCGAGGATACTCAAGCTAGACTTCAAGGTAGGAGATTGGGTTTTGCTATACAACTCGTGACTTAGACTCTTCCCGGAAAAGTTCAAATCCAAATGGTCTGGACCGTTTAGAGTAAAGCGAGTGTTCATCAATGGTGCCATATAAGTTGAAGATCAGGAAGGACCTCCATTTACAGTGAACAGTCAACGTTTGAAACTGTATTTAGGGATTGTCAAGAGATTTCGTTGGTTGAAGTGGTATATTTCGAAGCCGCCTGAAGGCGTTGTTGCATCGTGCCGTGACGTTAACTAAGGCGTTGTTTGGGAGGCAACCCAAATCCCTTTTATTTACTTTATTTTTATTATTATCAATAATTATCTCCTGGTAATGGAATGGTATGTTGTTTGTGGAGGTGAAAGTGCGTGAGGTGTTTGAAAAAGTGAAGGATGGCAAACAATAGATCCTGTCAGCGAGTCACCGACGGGGTCGGCAAATTTGACCTTATCCGCCATTTGACTCAAGACATCGTCGAGACTAAACTCTATAAAACTCGGCGAGATTTGGAGATTATTTGTGAATCACCGACCTTTTCGGCGATCATGCTGAAAACCGCCGTTTGGACCTTGACAATAACTGAAGATTCTGTAAAACTCGGCGAGTCGAGTGCTCACTCAGTAAATCGCCAAGATGTTCGGCGATTAGAACTAATATCGCCGAGTGGGCAAAAATTTGGACAGTCTTTGCTAGCCAAAGGTTTAAAAGTTTCAACTTCATTAACTTTTCCACATTATCTGCCCGAAATTACACCTGCACTCTATTTTCAATATCCCTACACTTTTAGAGTATTTTAGTTAATCGATCTGTACGCGGAGTAAGATTACATTGCTTCCTAGCATTTCAATAACCATCTGAGCAACGTAAAAGCCTCACTTTGATTATCTACACTGTGATATCTTGTTCTCCAATGCATTGAGTGGAGTTAATGTGTGAGGGGTACATACCTTTGGAGCAACTCATGATTTAGATGAGAAGAGTAAGGAAAACCTCGTTGCAGCAACTGAAGTAGAGAACCAGAGTCAGAAGGGGCACACACGGAGCACTGATGCCTAGACACATGGAGCGACGGCTTAGTCAGGATCACCTCCTTACCTCCCTCTCTGTCTTCCTTAAATTATCATGTAGGATGCTTATTACCTGCATTTGAGGACAAATGATTTTATTTATGGTGGGGTGAGGCCCACACATTGTGTGTTCATGTTCATGTTGTTTTCTATTCATTTGGGTTGTTCAATTTAAAATTGTTTTTACACTGCTTTTTGTGAATGTTTAAGCTTGATGGACCATTTATCTTTTATTTGCAAATGATTTTGACCCTTCCTAAAAATTTTGATATTTTCGCACATTTTTGCCACCCCTTATGAGTATAATGTGGCTGTTCTTTTGCAAAAATTTGAGTCTCGATTTCGATCAATACCAATGACTTGAACAGTGCTCTCAATTGAAAGAACATGAATGCGCGGCTACGACAACGCCAAATGAAGTTGTATAAACAATATATGAACTCTTTGCATCTCGTTGTGATTAGCCATTTATCGAATTGATTCTCTTGTAATAACCATTGCACACTAGCGAAAGTGTGTAGTCTTGTTTGACTTAAGTATCGCTACGTTGTGTGATTGCTTGCTTTGAACCATGCCTGAATAAACCTAGAATTTGACCCGTTAGTCTCATTGATTTAGAAAGGTGTCCTCTTGAGATGATCTTAAGCAACTTTAAAGAGTGTGAGCCAAATGATAGAGTGAAACTAGAACCTCATATGTGAGTTTGGAGTCGAGAACTTAATGAAATGATTATATTTGAATTTGACCCAAAAAGTTCTTAAAAATGTGCTTCGGAAGTTACCGGAAACTTGTTTAGCTGTATATAAAAAAAT